>QGMK01000968.1:0-14789 GCA_007825345.1 Lachnellula suecica
CGTGAGTTTGTATGATATCAGCGGTGGTTTTCATGGGATAGATACTCTCCACATAGATCAGAATAGACCTAGCATTGCTCCGTTCGGGCTCGATAAATCGATCTGGTCATAGTGCCAATTTTTGTGACAGCAAGATCATCCATTTTAGCAAAATACCTCTCTTAGATGAAAAGTTATCCAATGAAAGGTTAGTTGTGCGATGGTTGGGGTGGAGGATGGGGTATGATACTTGAATGATCTGGTGAAATAAGATAGGGGCGTGAGCGAACCGATGGACAAGACTCCAGGCATACTGCAGAAACAACAAAAGAAAGAGAGAGAGAATCAACGGAAACGAGAGTATCGGCGCTTGCCATGTGTGTAACAATCACGTGTGTTGCTACCGGATCTTTCCCTGCAACTTGTGGTAGACATTCGACAAGCTCGACGATATATATAAACAAGAGCAAGGGTGAGATTCAAAAGTGCCATCTGTCATTCTATCGCACGCTTCTTCTATACAGACTCGGCGCAATCAACTTCTTATATCACAACTTCACCGCTCTCTATAACAGTCTTCTTCGCAAATTAACACCCCCCGAACTTCTGCGCGCTCAATTCTTGGAGCGGCTTTGATTATGCCTCTTGAAGAGGTTGTCTAGCAATGCAATACCAGACTCTGCTTTTTAACAAACTTTGTATCGGATCCTTGTCTTTTACGCCCCTGAATAATGTGTTAGCTCTGTCTGATCGGAAAGGGTTGGACGCATAGCATTGATTCAAGAGTGAAGTCAATCTTCGTGTAGAACTCTAAGAGCTTGCTTTGTAACTCTCAAACCCCGCCAGAAACACAGGGAAGGAACAATTGCTTACATTTTCCAAGTAACGCCATGAGTCCAGCTCCAACGGACATGCAGAGGAAAGCAAATAACATCATCTTGATGGAGCTCTTTCGCATTTCAGGGTTGAACATAAATTCATGAGCCATAAGCTCAACCAGGCCGGTATAAATCAAAATTCCTGCGGAGATGGAGTCGAAAACGCCATTGACAATTCGCGTCTTCTGGCTGTTGGGCGCGAAAGACGTTCGAACGCCGAGGCCGATGGCAATGGCAATTGGTGTAGCGAAGCCATACGCTGCGCCAAGAACCCACGGCATCCAGGCCTTTTTCTTCGGCCAATCGGCAGTGGCTAGTCTGGACCCTAAACCGAGACCCTCAAACGTCTGGTGGAAGACAAGAACGATGTATAAAACGTTGAATTCGTCCCCTGTAACGGCCAGAGTAAGACCGATGAAAATAGAGTGAAAGATGACGCCAAATTCGAGAATGAAGATGGCGGTCATTTGCGCTGCAAAATGATCGTCGTCTATCATGTGATCTCTCTGGTGTCCAAGATGGTCTTCACCCCCGGGAGGATACGACAAATCATCCGGCCGTCCAGGAATGCTGTTACGGGTTCTGTGTACCTCTGGTACAATACTGGAATCCGAAGAGCTGCCCGGAGATCCGTCAGAGGGACCCTGAACTTCCATCACACTGTCATTATGGCTAGGTATCTTGTTTGTTCCTTTCGTATCATCGAGGCTCCGATCGCTAGATTTCTCGTTCTGCCGTATGAGGTCCTTTGCGGGGTCAGATGCCTCCACATCATGGGCATGATTTCCAAAAACGTCAAAGCGTGCCGCCATGAGTTCAATAAAAAACATCAGGAAAATTGTCATCAAAGCAATCCCTTGGGCCCAGTCATAACTTGTTATCGCGCCTGTATTACATGGCGAATTGAGCGCCGCGTTCGCCGGAGAGAGAAGCTATGCATATTAGCCACCGATCTATAAACCCCCCAGCAGGTAATGATTGAAGCTTTTAGGTTCGAACATGGCCAAAGTTGGGTAACCTTGACTCTGCATTTGTGAACGTACATGTATGAATGCTGTTGCAATGATAACGCCGGATCCGAAGTATTTCGTTATAAAAAAAGCCAGAGGCGGTACTCTCATCTTCTTCGTTCGAGCTGCTGCAATAGGTAATAGAGCACCTACACATGGCAATCAGCTATTATGCCCAGATGGGGGTTCTTGGATGGTGTCATCATACCCAGCATTGACCCGAACCCTATCACGAAGATCGACGATACTCTTACTCCTATGCGGCCATCGTAGTCATTGCCACTATCGCAGTCAACTGTGACTGTGAGAGACATCGTATGGATCTTTGCTCGAGTTCTGAAGTCCCGGCTGATTATTATGAGGTTTCTGGTTTTTGTACCCGCAAGTTTCCCACTGCCCCTCTCCTGCGCAGAACCCCTCTCCACCCCGGCAGTTTCAAAGCGATTCCCACGTCGACCAGTGTTACTTGGAAAGGTGGTGCGATTGATCAGTTGCGGGGTTTATTTCTTGTGTTCGCGTTTTTCGAGTGAAACCGAGGGTCTTGTACGCCGTGGGGTTAAGGGTCCGAAATGTCTTTGTTCGAAGAGCACAATCTGGATTTCCGGAGAGTGGGAAAGCTGGAGCTAAGGGCGCTTGTGTGGAGCGGTGGAACGAACGTGGGAGCGGATGGTCTAAATATGACGGAGATTGTTAGTTGGTGTATCGTGTGAAAAAAGGTGAGCCAAAAATTGAGTACCTTGTGAGGTAGGTGGGCTGGCGTTTTGCTGACTGTGACTGATCCAGCCTCCAACCCAAGACAATAACAACTTGGCAAATAAATCAAGGGAGCGTGTCCGGTGACTCGGCACCAGTGGGTTCGGCGTGGATGGTCATGTTATGATTAATATAATTCGAGATCGAGGGCCATGATAGGAGGGTGGATGTACTAGGGTAGAAGAATAAAGTAAAAAAGTGATGCAAAGGCAGGAAATGGGCGTAATGGAGGGGCAGCGCAGGGCAAGCCTCGACGCAGAACCTTGCTGCGAACGAAGCTGCGAAGGAAGGGCTTGAACACCTTGATGGGTACCTGCAATGGCCTGCAATGACCTGCAAAGAGGAAGGCGCTAGGCCAATAGCAAAAGCTGCAGCGTTTGGGAATTTAAATCAGCAAAACCACAAGGCCTGGTGGCCCTGGAAATACCCCGAAGCAGCCCTTCAACAGCAGAAACCCCGCAGATGACCTGCAAACAGCGCATATGATACGCCTCGAGAAAAAGAGATGATCCTTAGCTATTATTGCGCCGGTAGAGAGAAGAGTTCGACGTCGGGGCAAAGGCGCCAGATCCGCTTTCGGGAATGCGGACAGCAATTTGAGACGAGATGTTTGCTTCTTCGAGCCTAGCGGCGACATTCTCTGTTATCGCGCCTTCACCGCAGCTGTGGGATAATATCTGGAATCCGATTCTCGTAAAGGCCGACATACCAGCGACTGGGCAGAAGCTGGGCGGTCGATGAGATGGTCGCCGTTGTGGCTGTACATGGGACATCTCGACAGGTGGATGAAAGACACGAAGGGTGGGGACATGAAAGTCATGTTGTTCGGTGTGTTCCCGTGCCCCTCGCGGTGCCCCTCGTTGCCTTGAGCCTCGTTTTTGGTCTTCTAACCAATGGAATATCGCGCATGGTAGTCACGTGTGTCACTTTCCTGTGAAGTGCTTATGCCGCGGTATGTGTGCAAGTGTATCGTATTAATCCTCCTTACCAGGGGGTATTTGTGCTACAGTCGCACATGAAGTATATTCAGCACAGACCGGTTTTCGCATGTCAATTTTGGTTTGAAATTTTATTTTTATTTGTATATTTTCTTTAGAGTATGTATTCAGCCTCATATACCCCCGAAGGACGACTTAGCATAACCACTATTGAGTTCAGCAATCCTAGTTTGCTCAGTGATTATATCACTATCTGCTAGCGGACAAGTCTTCAGAGGCAAGCCTGGAAGCCCAAATATCCGGCCAAAAGCCATTGAACCTTTTGGCCCTTTTAAGGGGACACCAAATCTGCAGTACCCCGGACCATAACTTTTGAACTCAGCTCTTGCCTCTCGGTCATCCTCGACTTCAGCTTGTGTAACGGATCTCTTTGGCTCCATTCGAACCCGCTCATAACTCATACGCCATGCACTCTTGTGTCTGAAGGCGTGCTGGTCTGGATGAGACGGCGTATGTCGTGGTTTCGTTCGTATATAATTCCATAGTGTCTGGGACACTCTTGGTCTTGAAAGCAACTCTCACGATGAGTACTGAATCTCCAGGCCAATAGCCCTGATCGGCTGATCGGATCTCTTCATATCGATCGAAGATCCAAGCGTAAACAGTAGCTCCTTCACCCTGCCCTCCCACAGCAAGCGTATCTTCCAATTCTGGTCGACTCGAGCCTTCAAGACTCCAGCAACTTCCTCAGGCTCAGGTATTGGCACCTTCTCGGGTTCGTCAAGCCTCCATTCAAGCTTTGCAGCCATGCTCCGTTCTCGCACCCTTTGGACCTTCGCTTTCATCCTCCACAGCTCACATCCAAGCATAAGGTCGCTCTCGTAGCTGTACACATTGAAGTCAAACTTCGAGCACAGCGCCAAGTTCTTGCCAGCTTTCACTGCATATGTCGTACTCAAATTCCCCATCAGCGGGTTTAGTGTTAAGGTAGCTGTCAAAGGCACGCCCTTATGAGCAGGCAACGTTGCAAATCTGCCACCAAAACTGACACCCCCTGATTTGTTCAGCGACCCGTAATACATCTCAGCCCCAGCACTAAACCGGCCATAAAACCGATCTTCCGTTCTCGGAGGCTCCCTGATCTCCTTCCGCGGATCCGGACCAAAATTATAAAGCCCTCTTACGCCAATCAGCCCACCATCTGTCGAGTACAGCGTCTCGGCGCTATATTTCCCCACATCATACTGATGCAAAGCCAGAATCGTCCCGCCGTTCCGCAGCTGGCTGTTGCTGACAGCAGACATCCTCAGCTGCTGAGTCGGGCTTATGCGCCGTAAGTATAGTGCTTCGAGATGGCTCGCGGGCAGGTACAGTCGTCCATAGAATAACGTATCCCGCTTGTCAATCCGCTTCCCGCCCTGCCACTCCTCCCACGTCCATGATTCTTCCTGTCTGCGCAGCTCTTGTATTTGCCGGTATCCGCGTATAACATCGTGGAGGTCTATGTCTCCGCTCTGTGAGGTTGCGTGGAGGGGTAGAGAGGTGTAGAGGTAGGAGAGCGCGCCGTCGACCAAGCCTACGCTGCCAATCGCGTATGAAGTTGCGAAATTGGGAGAGGAAAGAGATGAGAGGTTTAGTCGTAGGCCTCGGGGGGTTTCAAACTCAAGAAGTTCTGTGAAAGGTTAGGGGATGCATGCAATGGTTGGTGGTGTATTTACCTCGAGCTGTAGCTGTCAACTGCGAGTACGAATTCTCGATATTCCAATGCGAGGCATTATAGAATGCATGCTGAACATAATCCATAAACTCCAACATGACTAATAAAACAAAGTATCTCACAGGCTCTGACACATTACTGACAAAAAGATGTCACTTCGCTCTCAAAACAACAGGCAGCTCTTGCTCTTTCCTCACCACCGCCCAACACGGCCGCTAGCGCGAACCTTAAAAGTTAATCCGCTATCCGACTATCAGAAAATAATTATCTGCAAATAAATCGAGATAAATCCCCCACCGCAAGGCCCTCCACCTCCCCTCCACGCCCACCTCCACGCACCATCCGCCACGATGCCGAAATCCAAGCGCGCAAAGGTCGTTCACCTCACCAAGGTCGACAAGAAAGGCAAGGAGCTTACCCTCAAGCTCTTCGCCAACGTGCGCGAATGCCTCGACCAGTACCAGCACTGTTTTGTGTTCTCCGTGGAGAATATGCGCAATACGTATCTGAAGGCTGTGCGGAATGAGTTGAGTGATTGCAGGTAGTTCTTTTTCTTCCTCCACTATTTCTATAATCGCAAAGAAGTAGAAAAAAGAGATGGTGTTGATTAGTACAATAGAATCTTCTTCGGCAAGACAAAAGTAATGGCCAAAGCCCTAGGAAGCACGCCCGAAAACGAATACCAAGAAAACACGCGCCTCCTCTCGCCGCACCTCGTCGGCAACGTCGGCCTCCTATTCACAAACCGAGAACCCGCATCCGTCTCCGAGTACTTCGACTCTCTCGCCAAAACGGACTTCGCGCGCGCAGGCACAGAAGCTACGAGGACCTTCACGATTCCGGCGGGCGTGGTATACAGCATGGGCGGCGAGATTGCGGGCGAGGACGATGTGCCCATGGCGCATAGCCTGGAGCCGGAGATGCGGAAGCTGAATGTGCCGACGAGTCTGGTGAAGGGGAAGATTACGCTGCAGAATCCGTAGTACGGTGTGTAAGGAGGGGGATACGCTGGATAGTAGACAGACGAGGTTGTTGAAGTTGTTTGGGGTGGCTACGGCGGAGTTCACTGTGCAATTGGTTGCGTAAGTTGGGACTTTGTTCTGAGGCTTTGGAAAATCTGCTGACCCTTTTTAGGTACTGGAGTGCGGCGACGAATCAAGTCACTGAGATTGAGAAAATAGAGGAATAAAAGCAGTAACGCAAAGACAGTTGTCGAATTTAGGGTTCCTATCGTATCATACAGTCAGGACAAACCGGCGTTAAGCGGCGCTGTCTAATTAAGGAGAATAAAGAACCATTTTTGTTGCATGAGCCATCCCTTCTTACCAACCACCTTTCCAATTGACCATTTCCCTGATAATACAAGCAAGAATCCTTCGAGACTAGAATGTCAAGAGTGGTCAGATGGTACAAAGCTTACCTCTGACCTTACCAAGATCAAAGCGTATGAAATTTCATCCAAGGGAGACCAATTCGCGCGCAGAGACAATCCAGAAATATTCGCAAAACCAGAGTATTCAAGTCGGGAAGTCGAGGAGGGGTCGGGTTACCATGAGCCTGAACTCGTTTGATGTCGTTGAAAAGCACAAGGTCGAGATTGGCAAGTATAAGGCAAGGGCGAGCATACTACCTTGGTGGAAATTGCATCGAAGAACCGCTTACCCCTGGTGATGAAGGGAAGAAAGACTGAAGATCGAGAAACCCACCGCAAGACAAACCGAATGATGCCTCGCCGCACCCTAGTATCTTCGCAATTTGCGCGGATCCTCTTCGTAGCCATTGCTTTCGTACGTTCTCTTTCGTGAGTCGTCTTCGCGTGGGCGGCCTCCGTATCCTCCGTCTCGACCGCCGTCACGGTCTCTGTCACGGTATCCGCCACCGTCTCTTCCGCCATCTCTGCCACCATCTCTACCGCCTTCCCTTGGTCTTACCGGCTCCATGTTGCTGCCACTTCCACGCCCATCACGATCGTTGTAGCCTCGACTGCCACGGAATCCGCCGGATCTGTCATCATATGAGCGGCCGCCACCACGCGAATCATACCCACCAGCTGGCGCTGAGCTGCCATTGCGATCTGGAGAACCGGAACCACCAAAACCACCCCTGCCTCCGTAGCTGCTACCTCCACCTCGGCCGCCGGGACCAGCTGGTGCATTTGGTGGCGCTCCGTAGCCGTTGGATCCTCCACCACGATCACCTCCGTAGCCTCCTCTGGATGAGAAGCCGCCACCGCCTTGGTAGCCAATACCTCCTCTACCACCACCATAGCCTCCACGTTCCTGGAAGCCGCCTCTGAATCCACCACGGCCTCTTCCACCATCGAAACCACCGCGGAATCCACCTCTGAAACCACCATCACGCGGTCCACCAGGTCCGCCTGGAGGTCCAAAACTACCGGGTCCCATTGGTCGAGGGGCAATGGCCTTTGTGTATCCACGTCCTCCAAGTCCACCTCCAAATCGGCGAGGCTTCCAGCCCTTGACTGTTCTTCCTCGTTCCACGTCTACCTTGATGCGACGGTCTTTGATTCGAATTCCATCGCAAGAATCTAAAGCAGCTGTTCACGAAGCGCGAGCAAGGCGCAATTGTCAGTCTTCTGCCCATACTTTGAATACCTTGCGTTGGGCGAACAAATGACAGAAGGAGAAGATAGGCAGCTTGAGGGCCATATCTTTACAAATAAATCATATCTCTCGATCCGCGGCAGGGCTGTGGGTATTGGGGATGTGATTTGTTTACCTCTCATGTCTTTCTCTCGTTCATAGACAACGAATGCGTATCCACGGTGCGGCTTCTTCTTTTTTTTCGGGTGTTCATGAGAATGTGTGTCAGTCACAATCCGAATCTGAAAGTCGAGATTAGCAATGTGTAACCAATACGACCTGAGGCAGCAAACTCTTTCAATAGGACCAAAACGACCAAATTCGCTCTCGAGATCCTTTTCTGTGGCATCGTAGCTGAGTCTCGCCACGATCAGAGTCTTGAACGCGTCTCCTCGAATGTTTTGGTCTTCTTGAGGCTTGTCTGTGGAACACAAATATTAGCACAGGTAGCAAGTCATAGACGCGTGGCCAGAGGTCGGACAAGTGCAGAGAAAGGGTAATTGTGACATGTGGGGTCGCCCTCACAGGAAACAGGGCCATTTGTCAACAGCTGCTCTTGTTGTTGCTTTCTCTCCAATTTGAGGCGGTCTTTTCGTTGCAACCAACTCTCGGTGGGCTCGTATTGATCGGTCTGCTTGTATTCTTGCAGCTGCGGCATGAAAGCAGCGAGTCCACTGATGTTTGCCGTCTTTCGTTCTCCTGGCGCATGGTCGGAAGGGGGTATGAACCGCAGAGGTGGGCGAGGCGCAAACAGCGCGAGGAGGTTTGGGGGGAGTTTGTCGGTCATCGTATTTGGCGGGAAAGAACCAAATCAATCGATATGGGGAAGGAGTGGCAGCTTTCGAAGCTGGAATTGATGGCTGGTACCGTCGTGTGGGAGCTGAAGTAGAAATCTGTCGCGTCGCAAAATTAGGTTGATTGAGCTCTCGCACGTGATTTAGCTTTAGTCATCAAGACTTCAACTTCAAAGTTTGAAGTATGCTAACACCCTCGACTCCTCCTTGAGCTTCATCAGTTGTCGTCGGCGATGTTCAAGCGGTTACTAATTGACTGGCTTTCCCAGACTTGGTGCTAGACAACCGATTTCCTAATCATCACTCTACTCTGGCTGCAACTTATGTCACCGCGGTAGGCTGGGCTATCAATATATTGTAAGACTATCTATCTGTTGTCTGACACTCATTGCCTAGTAGGAGTTGCGTTACTTGGTTTCTTTCTTGTTCTTTGATTTGCGAACATTTTCGGATTGTCACGGGTCTTTACGTTTTGGAACACTGTTTAAAAATCGTAGACATTATATAATCTCATTAATTATTCATCTCATCATTTCCACTACAAGTCTTTCTGCGTCGCTCATGGCAAGGCCATGAAGACTTCCAACATCGCAGGATAGTTGGGAGTCCCAAGACCGGAGAGCGGATCCCACCCCTCAACGGCAGAGAAGCCATTAGTGTTGCATCCTGGGTTCGTGCCATTGGTGATGTCGTGGAACATCCCAGGGTTGGCATACAAAGTTGGGTTGACGAAACCAACAGTCTTCTTTCCAACAGCCAGTCTCTCTTCGTTGATTCTGTTCAGGATGGCACCGAAAACGGGTGCTGAAGCGCTAGTGCCTCCAATAACTGTTGGCCTACCGTTGACGTAGATCAGAACGTTGTCTCCCACTGCTGAAACATCTGGGTATCCTCTGCCAGCGCGGTTGTAGATACCTCTATTTGTTGTAGCCGCCGAAGGGTTGTTGGTTCCAGAGGTAGAGTAGTACTTGTATCCGGGATCATGTTGGGTGAAGTAGGTGGCAAGGGTTGTGTTTTGGTAGCTGGGTTGTGGGTAGATGTTGGAGAATCCGCCTCCCGAAGGGAATCTCGTGACGGAAATTTCTTCGTCTTTGGCATAGTTTGCACCCGGTGGCAAGTAGGTAGCTCCAACTGCTGTAAGATACGGACAGGATGCCGGGAACTTGTAAGAATTAGCATGTTTCTTCTCGAAGAAAAAAATAAACTCACATCAGGGTTGAATACTTCGCCAGTTCCGAGGCAGCCATCGGCGTTGTTATCATCTGGATGAGTTAGCTTCGAACGAGATAGCGTGGGCTTCTACCTACCAGTGCTGCGAGCAGCAACACCAGAATCACCAGATGCCAAGATAATGGAGACACCCTGCATTCCTAGCTTCATCATTTCGCTGCATTGGCGTTGCTGGTAGTTGGTTGGCAAGTCATCCTCTTGCTCTCCGTAACTGATGGAGATAACGTTCGTCGGCTTGTAGACACCACATTGAAGTTGGCCTTCATATCCTGTAGGGAGAGGATCAGGGTAAACAGGATCGATAGATGCGTTGCCCTATAACTTGTCAGCAAGTGCGAATAGAGAACGTCAAGCCATGTTTTGGTTACCGTTTCGCCGAAAGCGGAGTATGTGCAGTACGAGCCATCGATAGCATCGAAGAAAGTGTTCAGGAATCCACCGCCCCCTTCGATTCCCTCCGCATAATTGAGGTCGTCGGTCTGGAAGATGACGCTGTTTTGGGGATAGATGATAGGGTACGAGATTTGAAGGTCAAGGTCTGACTCTCCAGTGGCATAGAGACCTGGTGCGAAACCACCATCAATACCTTCAAGCTTGGGTGTTGTCGTGATAGGGATATTCCTTGACGAAAGTTAGCCCTGTATATCAACAGATGAACATCTACTCACTGCGCGAAGGTTGCAAAGAACAAGATCAAACTCTCTTCGTCATAGAAGTCTCCTTCCTCGAAGATACCCATCATGTTACCACTTGCGGCCTTTGTAGCCTGAGTGATGTTGTACATGGCTATGGCGGGTTAGCGCTGGCAATGCTAGTCGTTTTGAGAATAACATACCGGCGATACATGGAGGAGTGATGTAAGTGTCACACTCAGCCAGCTCTTCCGCAATGGTTTTGTTCTTCAAGCCTTGGAGGATCTGTCGGCGGTCAGAACTGCTTTCAAATGTAAATGGAGTAACTTACCGGCCCAAGGATGGGTCCGCTGAACTTTGCGTTGCCAGTTCTAAAACTACGCTTCTTCTTCTTTGCTTCCTCGGTTGTCTTGCCTCCGGTCATCAATCTCAAGCCAGGTGTGATATAGTCGACATGTTCCTGAACATGAAGAGGTACGTGGTATCTACGCAATCAATTAACGCGTTTTCTCTTTGATTCAAGACGAGAGACATACTCAGAACAAGCCGGGTTCGAAACGCCTGATGATTTGTGTTCATAGGAGTGGTACTCTGTTTTCAAGATGCGCTCGGCTTCTTCCACTTTGGCATCGAACTGGATCCATTGCTTGTTGACGGATTGGGAGATACGTTGGGCTTCGATTCCTGCAGATTCAAGCCATGACTTAACTGCATCGACTGAGTCTTGAGCGGGAGCGAAGATTTCGATGATCTCTTCTGGCGAGTAGTGCTGGCCGTACTTAGGGGAATCGTGTCGGGATCTGCATATGTTAGATACGCAACCTGAGTAGGCACGCAATAATGGCTTACATTTCCATAAGCAGTTCACCACCCTTATCTAAGTTGCGTTGGGTCAGGCCGATTCTCATGGGCAGAACAGCTTTGGGGTTGAGTCTAGCTTTCTTCTCCCAATGTCTGGGTTCTGCGGTTCTTTTCTCATGAACTACATGGTTATGAGTCGATGGGATCGCACCCACGGCAGCGGCACAAATGCCTGCTAAAAGGATACTCGAAAGGTGCATTTTCGCAAGGGTTGACTTTTCG
Organism: Lachnellula suecica; assembly: GCA_007825345.1. NCBI lineage: Eukaryota > Fungi > Ascomycota > Leotiomycetes > Helotiales > Lachnaceae > Lachnellula > Lachnellula suecica. Next base: position 11,618 of record QGMK01000968.1, read on the forward strand.
AATTCGATGGGCAAGTACCCCTCAACTTATATGGTCTATTCTTCACGTACCGCCCCATGACTTACATAAAAGCTGCGAGACGATTGAAGAATGCACTGAAGATCCTTTGTAGATCAGAGACAACTACCACTCGGAGAAAAGCCTCTCGTTCGAGCTCCTTCCTGCTCTGGAATACATACTGGCGATCGACTGAATTAGGACAAGCTAGCATCTAGTCCGGCACAGCAGACCCCCGCGGAAACCCTGTTTATCTCCACCAACGTCAGTGAGATAAGATCCTCGGTGCGCGAATAAGCTTAAATAGGGCTCTGCAGCGGGGAAAGCTTCTATCTGCTTTAGGCCTGACGACGCAACTCGATACCGGAATAAGTAAGTGGACGTCCAACTATGCAGATCCATTCTCTTGGCAGTTAGTATATATAGCAATGGAAATGGAGTTTATTCTTAGTTTGATTCTTATAAATATTCAACGACCATATTATCTTCAGCATTAAAAGGTTATCCCGTACCCCCTTTGATTTTTTACTTTCACTCGAGGTAGGTTCCCACACATAAGTGTCGCAATACTTCCCGCGTGGCTTCCCATTCCCGTCATTGCTGCGTAATGACGATATTTCAGCTCGCAACTAGAGGATAATAGCTCTGAAAATACCGAGTAGCGCTGGCACATTTTTCTGCGATTGTTGTTAGAAGAAGTTTCCCCGCAAAGGATCATCGAGACTAGAAACCAAACATTTATTTGAGGGGCAGCGCTTCTGCTGTTACATTAAAAATGGCCCACGAACCGGTCTCCAAAATTGGAACAAACCTCTGGTAGTCTGCGGAATATGATTCTGCTAGTCCGAGGGTCTGGTACTGCAGAGACGGAGGGCTATATCTGAACGTCCTCAAAAAACTCATCAACACTATTAGCTGACTTTTTCACGGAGTAAGAGTAATTAATGTATTATTGCATCTTATCTAGTGCTTTCTTCCCTAATTCTTTAGGTATATGGTTAAATCCTATCTCTGCTTGTGTCGAAACTTCATTTCCCATACAATGAGGGTGGGCACCAAAATGCCTAGTGGTGCTGCAAAGTCACGTGGCGCACCCCCTCCTGGATTTTTCCGGCCTTGCGAATTAGTAATTCTTTAAAAAGCGGGATTGCAGTCTCTTCAAAACGTATGGTATTCTCTATAGTTTCTCATATACTCTCCGTCTATAAGGTTGAAAGCAGCCGGAAAAGTAATGATACGAAAGCCGTTTTAAAGTTTTAAAATTACATGATCTACCTCCTATACTAAGTCGGAGAAGTCGTTTCTTTCTTTTCTATTGTATGAAGGTCTTCAGGTTTTTATGAGTATTAGTAGTAGTAAGAGAAAACTAAATGTATTGTTATTCCATTCTAGTAAAGTTGGTTGACTGGATAATTGTAGCTGGGAGTCATCGAGCTAGTGCCACCAGTCAGTCCATTTCACAACCTTCGTGTAGTATATAAGCAACGGCCACCAAATATCTCAATTCCTTAAGTTCAAGGAACTAGTATCACCAGTCAGTCTTATCTCCAATTCTCTGACTATTTAAACCATCCGCCACAAATCATTTCGATTCTTTAACTTCAGATCCGATCCTCACGCTTCACTTCGAACTTTAATACCCAAACCTCAAATCTCATTCTACCAAACTACACAAACAACGGACTAAGAAAGCAACAATCATGGAGCAAGTCAAAGATTCCAACATGTCGACTTCCAACCCTTCCACTCCAGTCACCCTCCCCATGTTCACCTTACCCATCAGACCAGCACCAAAACCCCAGAAGCCGACACCGACAACCAAAAAAGAAGCCCCCGTCTGGAAAATCGGCTTTTCCGGCGACATCGTCACCAAAGTCGACCCCAAGAGCGCGCTTTCATACGCAAGACAAGAATACGACTCCTCTTCCCCCATCACCTCTACCTCACGCCTAGTCTTCTGGACCAGCGCCACGCGCAGCGGCAAAGAAAGCGGTGCCGGCATCGCCTTTAAATCCAACGACGAGAAATGGCTTCAGCGCAAATACCATATCCCAATTTGCAAGAAAAACTCGGACTTGCCAGCAACTATGGCTATCCAAAAAGCTCTAGAGACAGCGCGGGATATCTGCAGAGGCCTGAAGAGCGAGAAACCAGGAACCGTAGTCGTGTACACAGACTCCCTCTCCGCCATGTATGGAATCCAACATCCCCGCTGTGTCGCCGACGGTCCTCGACCTGAAGGCTGTATCAGCGCCTCGCACGAACTGGAGCGTCTCGGCGTGCATGTTGAGCTCCGCTGGGTTCCGTCGAACTCTGGATTTGCGGGTATGATTCAGGCGAGGAGAGCGGCGAATGCAGGGGTCAGTGCTAAGTCGTGGGTCGGTAGTATTGCCGGCGAGGTTGGGCTGGATGTGGAGACTAAGTGGAAGATTAGGAAGAGGGAGGTACATGTCACTCCTGCGGCGCCGAGGAGTCCCATTGAATATCCGCTTTCTGATTTAGCTGCGGCGCTGGTGGCTGAGGAAGCACCGGAATCAACGACTTCGGCATCTGAAACAGCTCCGTCGAGTCCTGTGGTCGAGACACCTGCTTTTTCTTTTGCTGCGCTTGCGTACCGACCGAAAAAGCCTTGTCCTGTGGACCAAGACGCCCAAAAAGGAAACCTAGTAACTTCTGGATCTGTAACAACTCCGTCAAGTCCTGTCGCGCCTGGTTTCTCTTTCGCAATTCCGATCCGTTCGAAAAATCCCCATGGTGAGGAACAGGACGTTCAAGAGAGGAGACATTCAAGTTCAACCTGAAAAAGGAGAACAGATCTCTGAATAACAAAACAGAACTTGATGGATATACATAAATTCATTTCTGCGGTGTGGGCTAGTAGCAGATGGACGATGAAAATCGACAAATGTTGATGGGACTAATCAAATTCAAGGGTAAAGAGGAGGCACTCAAAGCTAAGGCCCTCTAAAAAAAACACAGAAAACTGGAAAATAAGAAAAAAGGTCATGAGAGTGCTTGGAGACGTCTGGTCGTCATAGATAAGAAGGTGCTGTAATATAGGAATATAGAATAGAGAACAACAAAAACACACTTCCAAAAACACACTTCCAAAAACATACCATCTCTAATAAACCATAACAAAGCACCCACAATCTTTCACATTTTTCTCTCTACA
>QGMK01000969.1:0-14791 GCA_007825345.1 Lachnellula suecica
AGGAGTGAGAGAAAGTGAGGGCGGAGCTCCACATTCTGGAGGATTCTGAGTCGGATTGGTGATGTGTTTAGTCCGGTGTCTATGAAATGCAAATATGATTTTGCTTAATGAGATATCTCAGGCGATGCTTCTGGTATGGTACAATACGTCACAGATGGCCAGGCTAAAAGAATTGCCTTGATAAAAACAAATATACCCCCTTTTACTGTAACCGAGGCAGATTTCGTCTGACCAGGGAACCTCATCAGAACAATTTTTTCCCTATTTTGACAACAGATTGTGGATACTCTATAATATATATAAATGAATAGCGGATTGGACCAAGAATCCAAAAAGCAGAATATCAGGATACTGGGCTCTTCATTTCCCCTCATCCAGGCCCCAAAGCCGCAGATTCAGAATTGAACCCAGCACCACTCTTTCCACCCTGTTTCTTGTCCGCCGACCATTTCTTGATTTCATTGACTGCCTCCTCAACCCCATTGACAATCACCGTAGGTCCACCATTTGCCAATTCTCCCAATTTGTCAGTCCACCCTCCTTGTCCATGATGACCACCAGCTCTAGAAACCCACGCAGCCTGCATTCCCGCCGCTCTAGCCCCCACAACGTCAAAAGGATTCCCGCTCACAAGCCATATATCCCCCATGTCTCCCTTCTTTCCCACTTTTCCTGCAAGGTGCTGATACACCTTTGGATCCGGCTTGTAAGCTTTGATTTCCTCAACCGTAATGAGACCTTTGAAGACAGAGGCGTGTGGTGAGAGAGAGTCTGAGTTTTTGACGGAAGAGGAAACCATGGCGTCGGTGCCGTTGGAGAAGATGTAGGCGTCGATGGAGGAGTCGCTGGCGAGTGCTTTGAGTGCAGGAGGGACGTCGGGGAAGGTGCCAAGGGAGTCGTAGGCTTTCATCAGGTTGCTGATGTCTGAGTCTGAGAGGGAGACTCCGGATTCATCCAGGGCGTGCCTAAGAGATGTATTGGTGACATCAGAGAAGGACTTGTATAGACCTATGTCTGTCACTTGTTTGCTTTTGGGAGGCTTTTTGTAGAGCGTATTTACCCATGCTATTCATTCTCCATGTATATTCCAGCTGAAATCTGCGTCATTTAGCCTTCTACTTTAAAGTTCATAAATCTCGGCGCCAAATACCTTCTCCATAGTGCAGCTATAGACTGAGCTTTCTCGTCCCCGAAGTGGGTGGCGAGTTCCTTGGCAATACTCTCAGTTGAAAGTAGAGTGCCGTACAAATCAAAAGCAATCACTGTTTTATTTGAGGAAGTCATTGTGAGTTCGTGAATTGTATATAAGGCAAACTTAAAATGAAAAGTCCGGGGTAAAGCAGTTGTCTTTATACGACTGAGTGATGACGTACGCGGGGTATATCCACCTCCTCGGGTCGTCCCGAAATGCGCACATCATCCCGACTTCGGAACCTCACACAGTGAGATATTCGATTAAAATAATCATTTTTCAAATGCAGAACGAGGAAGATAACGAAACCTCCAACTTTCAACTGTTCAGAGATTGTCTCTCTACACCGCTCATCGAGAAGTCATCGGTTACTCCACCGAAGAAAGCTCGGAAAGTGCGTGCTGGACGCAAGACGGCAATTAAGCCAGTCTATACCACACCAGAAGAACCCAACGATGCCGCCGAGCTTGGGGAATTTATAGATGTATCAATCGTCGTCTCAAATGGATTATTGTCAAAGGTGCTAACTAAGAAATAGTACTTAGCCACAGAAATCTTTACGAACCTGCCTGCAGAGCTGCGAACGCTCACTTACTCGACATGGCTCAATACTCCTTCTCTGCAAGCCAGGTATAGCACTCCTATATCATCTATCACTGCTTCAAATATCATAAATACCCTCCCGCTATCCATTACCGACACCTTAACAACCTACGAAATTCTCTCTCCCACGAAAACCACTTTCGAATTCCTCCTACCAATCTTAACTTCCTATCTCGAGACCCTGACCACAGCGCCTCCACCCGTCTCCGAGCTTCGAAACCAAGCCACAGAATGTGAGATCTGCGGGCGATCATGGATCCCTCTGACGTTCCATCATCTAATACCGAGAGAAGTGCATGCGAAGGTGCTGAAGAGGGGCTGGCATACTGAGGATAAGCTTCAGAGCGTTGCTTGGATCTGCAGGGCATGCCATAATCTTGTGCATAGGATTGCGAGCAATGAGGAGCTGGCCAAGGAATTATATACTGTGGATAGGTTGTTGGAAAGGGAGGATGTGAGGAAATTTGCCGAGTGGGTTGGGAGGGTGAGGTGGAAGGCTGCGTGAGGTCGTCCGAAGATCGACAAGAGAGGCCGCCAAGTCCTTCGCAAGATATTCAGTAGAATTGTCTGGAAGAGTTGTCGACCTGCTGTAAGTTCTTGTCGTTTCAATACGTGACCAGATGTGCCAGCTCAGAACAAACAATACGGGAAGTTCGAGTCTTGTCAGATGGAAATTCCATAGTGTCTATTTCAATGTGCTTCAGTACGATACCCTGTCTCGAAATATTGTCTCGAACTATTGTAAAGTCCTATAACTCGATATTGTTGTTAATATAGAGCACTGAATTAAGCCGCTGCACCCTTGAAAGCCTCGTGTTACCATGCCCAGTGGCTGTGGAAATGCACTCAACATAGCCTCGCGGTGCCATCCTTCATAATTTCCCATTACTCTCTCTAGTAGACTCTTGAGCTCCAAATAATCGATTCCAATTGAATCAATCAACGCAAATAGCTGAGATCCTCGCCGTGGTCACCAGTGGTATGGGAGTCGCATCGCTGGCAATACAAATAGCAAACAGCGTGAAGAAGCTGAAGGACTTTTGCGACCTAATCATAGACACACCGTTAGATGCCCCAGATACACTGGAAGATATCCATACCACCGCAGTGGCCGTATCTATGGAATGAGTACGGCGGGGAGCCCGAAGCGTGGATCTTCTACTATGAGATACTGGGCACCGATCCAGGTAGATTCCGCCTGGAAGCTTTTTGGCGGTCTGTGGAAGAGGATCAAACATCGAGCCACTTTCAGCTGGTTTGAAGATTCCAGGGCCTTGAGAGGAATGATTTGACCAATATTATATGACTCTAATTTCTGCTACGAAGAAACTCTGTCCAGGGTGGGAGATGAGGAAATACGACGTGATTCACAGCGTACCTGGAGGAAAATGTGTATATTGTGTCAGCTATTCAATGGGACTTGTTGCAGGCCGCGATCTGCAACAAAGTCCAGAACAGGAGGCCGATTCACAACTATCTTGGCGAGTATTCAATGAGACACCCTACACAAGTCACAATGGAATATCAAAGCAGGAACCTGATTCAGAAGATGGCATGCACCTATGCAACGCCACTTGTCAGAACCGCGATATGCAGCAAAGGTCCAAACCCCCTTGATTCACGGCCCTTTCCTAGGATTGAATAGGATATCCAAACGTACGATATGCAACAAAATTGACCAGGCATAGGCGATCATTCAATCAATGCCATTAATGACATGAGTACAACCATATCTAGAAAATTTCATTTCCGTCCACTCTCATACCGTCCACAGGCCACTGATATGAATCAATATCATAAAACGCTTCAGTAGGAAGCATGTTGAACGGATTAGTATCAAATCCGAAATCGAAAGTCTCCAAAGGCAGGGAGCTGGGGGCGCGGATGATGTCAAGCCCAGAACTTTCTGCCGGACTTGGGACCGGTACGATATTCCGAGATGGTGCAGATGTCGGCGTGCCTACGAGCTCCCTCTTCGCAAGCAGAGACCGAAGGCCTGTCCGAGCATGTTCCGCGATGCCCCACGTGTACGACAATACTTCGAGCGCTGCGTCAAGAGTAACCAGTGTTGCATCGTCAGTGGTAGGCAGAGTGTCATGACGGTGCTTTCCGACAGCAAGTGTTGCTTCAATGGCCATAATTGTGCCGTTTGCGAAAGAAAGCGGCGCAACTCGTAGGCCATGCTGGGATTTGAAGCGGTGGAGGATCGACATAATTGTATCTGTCGACGTCGCGCAGATATTGAGGCGTCGGCAATGAGTTTGGCAAGTGCTGGTGACCTGTAATTTGTGGGCTCAGGGGAGGATGTCAGCAACGGATAGTTGAGTGATAGTAGAGTTGTATGGTAGAGCATGCTGTTTCTTGTTAGCTTATGGGTGTCTCACAGTAGCTGGGAAATTTACTGAAGAGCAGCTACGTTGGGATGCACGGGATCCTGGTTGGAACCCCACTTGTCCCAACGAGTTGAAGCGGGCAAGGTGTTGAGCCAGCGCCAGCATCTTGTGTTGAGCTCGTTGATGGAAACTTCTATCCAGAGCCGAGATGAGCCGTTTTTAGTTTTGTTAGAAGAAGCTTGCAGAGAGAGCGCATCTTGGATGATGATAGCGAGGTCGTTTTGCTGCTTTGATATCGAAGGGGAATCTCGCGCGTAGGTGGTAGATGAAGGGTTTGAGATGCCGCGCTTCCTAAGCCATAATTCCCACATGTCTGACGTAGTCCTTTAATGATCAGATAATAGTCATAGATGAAAATGACGTTGAAACATACCTTTCTGGTTCAAGTAGCTCAACCTCAGCATTCCTCTGATGCATCAACACCGGCCTCCCAAGCTGCAGACTCATGATCCTAGCGGTCGAGTTAGCTATTGAAACACCCGAGTAATCTCCTGCAGGAAAAACTTATCGGATGTGAAGTAATTCAAAAGCGTACGCCTCCGAGACTGAGTGTCTTGGGGCGTACTACCATTCTCATATCCCATCATTTCTTTTTCATCTCGCTGCAAACCCAGGTTCTGGGACATACCATGAGCCATACCTGCACACATTTATCAGATCTATAATTCTTCCTACAGTAGCTGGAAAGAGGAGATGCGTACCAAAATACATCCACCCCCGTGTTGCATTTCCTTTTCCGAGTTGGAAGAAGGCACAACAAATTAAAGTCTGGATTGAAGTCAGGGAAGGGGAAAATATTCCGCTGCACTGCAGCGAGACTGTTGCGGCCTCGAAGAAGTGATCTGCTAGGCTCCGGGTATGACGGTCTGAGGACATAAGCGCACCAAGACTTGACATGGCAAATACCAAGGAAGACGAGCAATGCTCCCCTGATACATCAGTTTCCAAGTATCCCACAAGAAAGGAATCCCAATCTATGAATGACGAATGCGGTTGGCTCCAAATGAAGAATTTTGCTAAACATTCATGTATCGTAGCGTCGTGGAGAGTGAAGAGTAATGGGGAAATTGAAGACGCTTGCGGCGATAGAGGGGATGGAAAGTCTGCGCTTATGAAACGTAAGACCGTAGAATTGTGAATACTACCCGGGCCATAGTAGCACAACAAGCCTATAAAAGGATTTAGCAACCGTGCAAGAAACAGGTATGTCTTCGAAAGATACCTTCTCCGTCGCTTCGCCAACCCCCCGGCTTCCATATCTCCTGACCGAAGATATCCGCACGTGGCGATGCAGGCGCAGCGAATTGATCGGCCAATTTTATATTTCCAATCATCTCCTCCCTATCAATGCTAGACGCAGTCTTCAAGTCCCGTAGAAAGGCTTCCAAAGCTGCGATTTTGGTTTCGAGACCGGCGACATATTCACGAGATATTGGGGGTCGTTTCAACCCATCCCCGCGAAACTCGCAGCGTACTCCAGCACCCGTACACCGATGACATGGTGATGTTCGCGAGCACTTTATCTTGCGGTCTTGGCAACGTTTGCAACTGACTGGTGTTAGGGGGGTAATGAGACAATTTTCAAATTTGGTCGACTCACGAGATGCGCATTTTTCTCTCTGGCTGCTGGCTGGAAGGCAACTTGATACTTGTACGTTATGTTGGGTAAGAATAGGGTTATGCGTGAGTTGTACGCAGTCTTTGCAGGTTGAGAAAAATTATATTAAAGATATCGAAATGCTGGAAACTCAGCGTCCCCAGCACGCAATCTACCCCGCCACGGAGTTGGAGTCCGCTGCGTTGATGATGATTGGGTGAAACAGCCCGATAGCCCACAGTTTTCAATACATTCCAAAACATTCTTAGACTTCATTTCTGTATTTCTACAACTATTTGAAGCTTTTGAAAAGACAGTGTTTTCACGGTCTATGGGCTTCAACGCGGGGTACGAAACTTTGTCCGGTCGTTAGACGACTTCCTCCTCCCAAGATCTACCGGCAACTTTAGAGCTCATCATCTCCAATAACCTTCTGTCCTTCGTATTCTAGTCTCCCGAGGCTCTTCTTTCCATCCGCTTTAAACTCGTGAATCAAAATCTCAGGACGAGCTGCTGATGTCACTCTGAGCACATCCCCAACAGCGTCCAGCGCCTCCGCTTGCACCGTCTCCACTCCCACATGATTCAACCTCAACACGGTCTCAAAACTCTCTCGCTTCGACTCACCCAAATACGATCGTCTACCACTATTGCTAACTTCATAAAACTTCCACGTTTTCGTTCGGGTGTCGCCGTTCCACGATACGTACACGTTGGTGCTTTCGGCTTCTTCATCCTTCAGAACCACAATGGCCGGCTCTTCGTTGGGGATTCCCGTCCAGTTGTACCGAAACCCACGATAGTTCTCAACGCCCTCCCCAAGAGCCCCTGAGTCCATATACGCATGGAAAATCGGCGTCCCGTCAGACTTGAATTCTGTTAGTGCGCCCTCTGATCCCCAGTTCACCAAAGCGTTTCCGTTGCGCAGGATCTGGGTCGAGCCTTGAGATTTAGAAAGCAAGTCGTCTGGGGGGTTGAAAGCTTGCACAATCTTTGCTTCCCAGGTACCGGTGTCGACCTCGATTATTTTGCCCCGGGAATACTTGTACAAGTGTACTTCATGGCCGTGCCCGCTTTCAGTGCCGTGGGCGGAGTTGTCATACAAGGAAATAGTTTCCTTGGTACCGTCCTTAGATTTGTCGAGGAAGCGTGCATGATGTTGGAAGGAGAAGGGGACTTCAGGTCCAAGTGTGAAGTTGGTTGATTTGCCGCCCAGTTGCCAGATCAGGTCTCCAGTGGTACCGTTGATTTTGTACACGGCGTTTGCATCTCGGGCAGATATGAGGTAGTTGCCCGGGCTGTCTCTGTCGACGGAGTTGATGTGGAAGTAGTCCCAAGCATCGGAGCTGTTAAAGCCAGATCCGGCTTGACCAGGATTGAGGGGCAAGTAAGCCTCTGCTCAAGGTTGTCAGCATGGAGGCAAAACTTTTAGTCAAGAAAGCTGTACCTGATGGATCGACATAATCCAAACTGCTCCACTCAAAGAGAACCTTTCCGGTCTCGATATCCAGCTCCTGGAATCTAGCATCCACAATCCACTGCTGCTCTGGACTTCCACCATAAGCTGTCAGGTTCCATGGTACAGGATGGTAAATTTGAATCAAAGCAGTTTCTTCGTTGATGATGTGAAACTCGTGTTTGTCGGTCAAGCGATGGTTCCCAGCACGAAGTTCCTTTATTGTCTCATAGTTCTGGTCCAAAAAAGTCGTATGGCCGTGGCCGTGGCCATAAGCAGCGTTATGACTACCCTCGAAGGAGAAAAGAATATCTTGTCCTTTGTATCTTGCAGCTTGAAAGTTGGTGGCCCAAATAGAGAAGTATGTGAAGCCAGACCACTGTAAATTGTCAGAGTCAATATTGCTTGGTCAGGAACCATTCTGAGCTCGAGCGTATTATGACAATGAGGTTCGAGACATTCAAGAAATATTGAGAGGTGTTATAGGGCGGAGGAGGGAGAAGGTTCTCTGAGTATACGTACGACGAGATCTCCAGTATCAGTGAAGATGCACGGAGCGGCTTGCGCTGGCCCGTGATGGGTTCCTTCTGGGAAGCCGGAGAAAGGCGCAACAAATAGATAACCCTTCTCGACGTCCTTCGTGGCAGGTATTGTGATGTTGAGTATCGGTGGAGAGAGGTCTGGGCGAGATTTGTAACGCCAGTTGGCGCTTGCGAGAGGAATCGAGGTGAGAATGAGGGCAGATACCAGGATGTTCGCCACTTGGGAACGCTTCAAATACTGCGATGCCATCTGGAGGGAGATTTCAGTATTTTTGGTCAATCAGAAGATTTCATATCACTCACATCGCTAGACTGTGACAAGATTGAGTTTCGAAATTTCTGGCAACACAGCACTTTAAATGGAACGGCTTGGAACGGCTGTCGATGATGCCATATTCTTGTGCATTAGGTTGTGACTGGTAGTAATGGAGTTGGAGTCCGATTGTTACACCGATGGTCAATCAGCCTGCGGCAAGCACAGGGTTGGCATGCGTGGCAAGCGAGGAAAAAAGGGGCATCGGTGGGGGTAATTTGGTGCTAACGGGCTTGCAGTCCGTCAACATCCAACAGCGAACTTGCACTCCAATTAATAGCTGTGATCGATGTAGTCGCTGTTGCGGGATAGATATCGAATAGAGCAAGGTATGCCATGATCCCTCTTCGTCGTCGGACCCATGATCAAGCCGACATTCGCAGCTCGTGAAAACTCAGACAGAAAGTTCCCCGCCAAACTGCCCGAGGCTAGTCAGGTATATACCCTCGACGATTTGTTCCAGTTTTCGGTGCCTTGATCATCATGCTCACTCAACAGTTGATACTCTTACAGCTAAACCCATTCGTTATTGCATGTTTCTGTCTGCAGAGAATAAATGTTTTCCATATCCGATGTCGGCAATTCCTCTGGGGACGTCGTGGGAACTTCTCCCCTTTTGAAATCCACTACTGATGAATCGCCTCCAAAATGGACTCCGCCTCGTGGTTTTCTATTGATTGAGATAGGTATGATACTGAAGTCGAACTAAGTTTTGAACATCGCTAAAACAAGACTCCAGCTATTTTTGCTAACGTGTTTCTCGCCGGCTTTGATGGTACCATCACAGCTTCAACATACGCAGTGATCGGGTCCGAGTTCAACGCAGCAAATACAATTTCCTGGCTGACTACCTCCTACTTAATTACGAGTACCGCTTTTCAACCCCTCTATGGCCGGTTCTCAGATATTTTAGGCCGTCGGGCTTGTTTCTTTACTGCCACCTGGACATTTCTCATCGGTTGCTTGGGATGTGGTCTTGCTCCTGATGTCGTTACCTTGAATCTGATGAGAGCACTCACTGGACTCGGAGGCGGAGGACTCATGACTATGGCGACGATCATTAACTCGGACATGATTCCCTTCAAAGAGCGGGGAATGTACCAAGCGTGTCAAAATGTCCTATTTGGATTTGGGGCCATCTGTGGCGCTTCCCTTGGAGGGTTGATTGCTGATACTATTGGATGGAGATGGTGCTTTTTGTGTCAAGTTCCCGTCTCTATCTTCGCTTTCGCGGTCGGATACTTCGCGATCAAGAATCAAGAAACTTCAGTTGTGGAAACTGACGCTGACGACGGCGAGCAAGGGCCAAAAGTAGCCAAGTCGCTATGGATACAGATTGATTTGAGCGGAGCAGTCCTCTTGGTACTCGGGCTGTCAGCGCAGTCGGCTGCTTTGAGTATGGGAGGAAACAATTATCCCTGGGCTGATATTCGAGTCATTGTGTCTTTCGTTGTCAGTGTAGTCTTACTGGCCCTGTTCGTCGTTGTTGAACTCCGAACACGAGCAAATCCGGTCTTGCCAATGTTTATGCTCAAGGGGCAGCTCGCGATCTCGAATCTCGTTACCAATCTCTTCGTGGGAATGGCTGCGTATGCGGTATGTATAGTAATGGATTCTGCTTTACAGAGCTTATTGTACCTAGTTTTTGTTCATGATTCCACTGTTTTTCCAAGTCGTACTCGGCGATACGGCTTCACAAGCTGGTCTGCGTTTGGTCGTTCCGTCTCTGGCCACACCTATCGGCGGGATAATAGCCGGGTACACGATGTCGCATTGGGGTCGCCTAAGTGAAATGGTTAAGATTGGAAGTTTCTTTATGATCCTGGGAAACGGTCTCGTTGCATCCTTGAAATTTGAGGATGCTTCGTGGAAGTATATTGTCTACTTATTTCCCGCCAACCTGGGCCAGGGTATCGCATACCCTTCCATACTGTTCACGTTCCTGGCTGCCTTCGACCACACCGGTGAGCCACTTCTCCTTCTCTTGGCATGAATTCAGGGTGCTGACCTTATTTTAGAGCAAGCTGTCTCCACCTCAATCGTCTACCTAGTCCGATCTCTCGGTACGGTTTGGGGAGTCGCCTTTTCTTCGGCAATCGTCCAGAATGTTCTTACCACCAGGCTACCGTTGGTTTTAGATGGCATTCCAGATATGGACAGGGTAAAATCCCCTGGATGAAACGCGAACTTTTACTAATTTTGGCTTGACAGTTCATCGATGAAATTCGCCATTCGGTATCGGTATTGAAAAAGCTTCCTCCGGAAATAGAAGGACTTGCAAGAGAGGTTTATTTCGAGGCTCTGAAATATGCCTTTCTAGCTAGCGCTGGCTTCGCTTTGATTGCTCTCATATCCGGATTCTTCGCTCGAGGCCGGCGACTAGATAGAGACTAAATGAAACATTTGCGGCAAGTAGACGATGGTTATGACTGCTAAAGGAATTGCGGAGATAGAAAATGAAGGCATAGGTATCTTCAATATGAACGCTGAGGAATTAGAAGAGTCAGGGATACTACTTCAAGGGGGTATGAGATGCTTGGGGAAAGGGCCAAAAGTGACGGAAGCCGAGAATGACATACATCTGTCGGACAATGAATTAAAAACTGGAAAGGATTGGAGTTTAGAGTGCACGGAAAATAGAGGGCGCAGAGATTTAGGAATAAACTGTTACTTTCCGAGACTACGAGTAAACCAGACTTTTGAAGGCCTAGTGATGCCCAAGCATAACAGAGAGCCGTATGTGTGCACACCCACTTAGTCTTATTCGAGGACCTCAAAGAGTTGAACGCTATGCAAAACCGAGACAATGCACTAAATCAACTTGATCCAGGCCCCTCGAATGAATTCGCTGATGCCTTGAAATGGTTTTCGATCAACTTGGAGAAGGTTCAGGAGCGATGTGTGACGAATTTCATGGGGCGGGCTGCGGGGAGCAAAGCACTGCGTCAATATTACAAATTTGAGTTTGATGATTCAAAACGAGCTTTTGGTTTTGAACTCGATCAATCAAAGCGTGGACAATTTCCAGAGGCACTTATCTTGCTGGACGAGCTTATGTATCCACACAAGCGAATGATCATGGGAGCTCCAAGGATACTAGACGAACTTGAGCGATTCTTGAAGCCAACATCGTCTCAGCCACTTATCATTTCGACAGTTATCGCGAAGTGCTTGTCTGAGATGGCTGTTTTGGGAGAGATAGATCTTCATAGAAGAGACCGCCGATCAGATGCTCTGTGGCCAGGACAGTTCGCGTATGGCCCTTCGCCTATCGAGGGACGCTTGAAACCCGCCGACACTATTACAGAGAAGTTGTGGAAAGAGCGATCATTGAGAATTTGCCGATTATGGAAGCTAGCAGCTCCGCTTCTAAAATGCGATTATCCATCCCAAAGACAACGAAATGCGCAAAATGCAGAGCTTATGCGGACTGCAGAAGCCCATTTGGACGCAATTTGGAAATACGTCGACAACCTGTTTCTGGATAGTGTAACTTCTACAAAGTAAGAATAGCCAATTTCGTTCCTCAATCCAACATTTCGGGGCCCTGCAAAATTCCAATGGTTCTTGAAGCATTAAAATACACCCTCACACATCGATAAGGCGAAGCTAACTCACTGATCATTTAGATCCATTCATGATTTATTGGGCGATGGAATCAGCCACCGAGAATTGGAGCGCACTCCCCCCTGGCAAGCACCACTGGCAATTCCACGGGTCAAACCTGGCACCTTCTTCCAGCCGAATCCCACCTTCAGAGAAATTTACACGAATCAGCTGGAGCAACCAAATGTATACAAATCAAGCTCACCAACAAGGAACAAGACCAAGACTCGCGGC
Organism: Lachnellula suecica; assembly: GCA_007825345.1. Classification (NCBI taxonomy): domain Eukaryota; kingdom Fungi; phylum Ascomycota; class Leotiomycetes; order Helotiales; family Lachnaceae; genus Lachnellula; species Lachnellula suecica. The sequence continues at coordinate 11,937 of QGMK01000969.1, forward strand.
GAGGCCAGTTCAGAGAAATATAGTTCTGGTAAACCCGAGCCCCTGGACATTGAAGTAGAGGAGTCACCCCGACCACTTCCAACCTTCCATCTTGCACCTCGAGCAATGAAAATCGCACGGGCCTTATACCCATCCAGCATCCAGGACCACACTCCGGGCAAAGTCCGATGGATGGACTTCGTCTATTTGATGTATGAGCTGAAGTTCTCCATCCGCAAACACGACGGCTCCGAATGGTACTTCGAGCCCTTGTGGATGCCCGATACGCCCATCACCATCCATGAACCGCATCCAGCCAACGAGATTCCGCTGGTGCAATTGAGACGCCATGCCAAGAGACTTCACGATAGATACCGGTGGACGAATGCTACTTTTGTAGCTGCTTGATTGGTATGGCCGAGCTGATAGCTGAAATACACCTCAATGAGAGAAGGATATATCTGTTTTGGGTAGAATGGCATTTCAGATGTCAACTACCGCATTGACTTGAAAATAAGACCATGTAAATGTCTCACTGGATATGGGATTTTATTATGGTCTTATCTTCGGATCAATACTGTACACTTGATTTCCACACTTCTTGGAAGTTCCGCAAATACAAATGCAGCAGAAAACGATACAGAGTACTAATGATGCTGAATCAATATCTCAAAAAAAATCTGTTTGACGAGCTTGCAAACATGATTTCCCTTGCATTTTTTTCATCTCGTCACTCCACTTGGAGCTCTGATATGGTAGGCCAATTCAGGGTAGTGCCCGAAAATTGGCCTCTTTTCAACGGTTAAGTAACTCGGAGAAAGACAAGAACGAAAGGAAACCACCGACACGTTCTTATCAATTAGAAGTCCAAGGTTATGCTCAACGGGGATCCCGTGCGGGCCGTCCCCGCGCCAAAACGGCTTGTCTTCTCCATCTCATCGCTCAGCTCCGATCGTAGCGCCACAACCGTTTTCATCGCTTCAGCTCAATGCTGAAGTGTCAGTACAATACGATGGCGCATAAGAAGTGCGGTGCTGTGCAGAAATGCCGGTCTTGGAAGCCTCTCGTGAAGTCTGCACCACGAGGCTCGATTGGAGCACCCGACCGACTTGGATGGTTACACGAACACCTCTCAATCCAATTCGCACCAATGAGCGGAGACTTCGAGATCGTGTGCCTCAAGACTGCGCAGTCTCAAGTCAAGTAGATGGCGTTCCAGGCTCCAAGCGGATAAATGGAAAGAAAGGCCTTTGGTCCGACTCATGCGAAAGGTTCTCTGAGGTGATTCTTCATGAGTTTGAGAATACTTTCTGCCGGCGATTCATGTTATACATGCGTCCTGGGGAAGATCAATCTTGACCAATCTTTTCGTGTTTCTGTTTGTGGTTGTCGGGATATTCTACTGGAGTGCTTTACGCCAACAGTATCGCGCTTTTCTGCATCCCATATATGAGTAAGCAGATAAGTCTCAGCAGTCGTAGAACAAGCCATGCGTGGCAGCTCTGAAGCCAGTCCTTCGAGCTTCTGCAGCGTCGCGTTCAGGTTACCGGCATTGATTGAGTTTGATTTTAGTGGCAAACCTGGCAGTCGATCTTCTCCGAATCTCGCTCGCTTTGACCCAAGAGACTCGCAGCTTTCCCAACGCACTCTTCCGCAACCCTTGTCGCATGTCAGCCTTCCACATGCGAGAAGTTTCTGCACCCACAGCATTTTAAATGCGGCCAATCATCGGGGTCCCTGCAGGTTGATTTCCCAGTAATCGTTTCAGCCAGCAATCGACCTCTTTTTTCCTTTATCCGGGTTAGCGTATGGACGGGACCCAGCAGTAGAGCAGACTAATTCTGACGTTGAGCAACGTTCGAACTCTCAGACTTCGATTTTGTTGTTTATCTGCTGCTCGCGGTCTGCCAGCTCAATTCACTCGAGATGCTTCGAAAAAACTCCAGCAGCAAGTGGAAGCAGGTGCTGGGCTTCGACGATGGAGCAACTTTACCAGACAAGCCGAAGCCAAAAGTCAATACAGCTCCCCCGCCTCCAGCTCCCGAATACTCAGACATGCCAGAAGTGGTCTCTGACATGCCAGAAGTCGTATCCCAATCGCCAGTTACCATTTCACCATCCTCAGCACCCTATCCACGATTACCTAGAGACATAACCTTCTATCGGAAGAAGCACAAAACCGATTTCCTCCTCGCGCCCTCCCCACCCGCACCCTCGAACAACGACCTCAAACCGCTGCCCTCCCCACCCCACCTCTTCTACATCACGATCCAACAAGACGAATCGCCATGGGAATACACGCGCAAGCCCGACATAATAATCCACACGGGGCCCTCCCAATCCTCGCCCATCCTCTCGTATGTCGAATTCCACACCGCGACCATGAAAGCAGACATCACGCTGTGCCCGTACGGCAGCGACTCCACATCGGGGTACCGCACAACCAATTACACATTCCCCTCCCCGCCGCCCATAAAAGCAGACGCCAACGGCGAGCTGCCGAAATTCAAGACCGAGCGCCTGTCGCCCATGGGCGGCATCTTCACGCCGGAGAAATACGCCTTCTGCCACACGCTGCCGCGGTCGTTCGTGCGCGAGCGCTTCGAGTGGCGCTACTCATCGGGCCCCTTCATACGCACGGGCGACGGCCAGAAGGAGAGCGGGGGCCTGAAACTTATACGCGTCACGACCGGCGAGACGGTGGCGGTGTATGCGGGCCTGGGGAATGTAAGCAACGATAGCAGTCCGGTGGTGGGCATGTTCCGGTTCCTGGCCGGTGAGAGCTTGGTTAATTTGGGCGAGGAGTTTGAGATCTTGGCGGTACTGAGTATTCTTACGGTCGTGGAGAAGCAGAGGCGTGCTGTGATTGCGTCGAA
>QGMK01000970.1:0-14783 GCA_007825345.1 Lachnellula suecica
GGAAGGGGATAAAATAAAGAAAAGGGGGGGGGAGGATGAAGTGGGAAGGGAATAGAGGATTTGAGGCAAGGTGAGGTGAGGTGATCTGGGTTCCCCGTCGCCTACACATTTTGCCTCAGCTTGCACGTGCGAGAAAAAACATCACCTACTCGTACATACACATCACAATGAGGCGAACCAGGTCAAGTATGAGATGTGAAGTGCTTTCATTGCTTTCATTCATTCCATCCTAAATCAATCGCCCCTGCGAGATCTGCTCATGTATCCGTCCATTCATCCCATCATCCATCAAATCCAAATTTCAAAAGATCCCCGGAGTTTGATAAGAAACAGCCAAGCCAAGCCAAAAAGCAAAAGAGTCAGCTAGCTATTCCACCCCGTCGAGACATGCCAATTTAATTTGAAAGATGCTCCCGTCATAATACATCAACCGCCCATTACAATCTTCTTCTTTCGTCGTGTCATGAACGTAAACTCAAGGGAGCGAGGAAATGTGGGTAAACGCCGTGCTAATATCACAAACATGAAGTGTAGTTATACTGATGTTTTTTGGGGTTTGGGTCGTAATGTATTTTTCGTAATCAGGAAGCGAATCGCTTCAGTCCCGCAAACGGATGTTTCAGTGGCTTCTGTAGCCGGCGTATTGGTCGTCCGAGGACCAGTCCATGCCAACGTTGTGGTTGACGTTATTGTGGCGGTGATGCTGGGTGGCAGCTGCTGTGGTCGCTGCATAGAAGTCCAGCAGGTCTTGGGCTGAGACGCCAGGGAAGCCGTTGTGGTGGGGGAATTTCGCCGAAGAGAGCGCTGGGGGCTGTGCTGGAGATTGTGCCATTGTTTGAGGAGGGGAAGAGTTGGAAGTCGTTACTGCCGAGTTGTGGGTTGCAGTTGGCAGGAACGAAATCCTCGAAGCCTTCGTCCACATCACGCATTGAAGTTGGTGTGTAGAGCATGGTGTTGCCGTGTCCCACAGGGGAAATGTGTGGGATTGGGTCTGCCGCGAAGGGAATGCATGAAGGCTCAAAGCCTGCCATTGCGCGCTGATAAACTTCGTGTGAGGGGGTTGGGAGATGTACGTTCGCACTGTAGAGATCTTCGTTCTCAAACAGGCTGAAATCAACATTGTTGTTGTTAAAGTTCTGGAAATTATCCTGGAAGTTGTCCTGGAAATGATCCTGGCCAGGAAGTGTGTTGGCGATGTAGGGAGATTGATCATTCGAGGAGATCGAACCAGATTGGTTCATGTCTGAGATAGGGGAATAATCAAGTTGCAACTGCTGGTTTGTTGGGAACATCTCCATATCAGAGTTGTACTCAGGGAAGTTCAGATGACTATCATCATTCCAGGCAGATCCATCGTATCCAGTTTGTACATCTTCCATATCTTCCTCTCCAGGAGTGGCCATGTTGTTACCGTCGCTGCTAGGAGTACGGATGTTGGTGGTTTGCGGAGTAGGAAGACCATTGTTTGTGTTGGCTTCAGCACCCTTCTCTCTGTTCTTTCCGTTGTTCTTAGATCGAACGTATTCCCAACCGTGGGCTTTCTCCATATGTTGCTTGCAATTCGATTCACGCTTGGACCGATATGGGCAAGGCTTGTAGTGGCACTCGTACAAAGGAGGGGCAGAAGAGTGCTTGTCGTTGTGATGACGATCCATTTCCTTCTCGGTGGGCCACCCGTAATCATGGTATTTGCAGGACTCAACTGGGCACTTCCAGGGTCGGGAGTGGGTCTTCTCGTGCTTGGTAAGGTCACAGGGGCGTTTGAATTCCTTGTCACATCCAGCTTCACGGCAACGTTTTGGTGCGAGCTCAGCTGCTGAAGCAGAGCGCTTCCGGCGAGCCATCGACCGCATGATTGCTTCGTCATCCTCAGCCTCCTGGCTCAAGGACCGCTTGAAACGCATGGCTTCCTTGCTATCTTCGTCTTCAAGTTCGACAGGTAGGCCGGTTGCAACTGACACAGCCTTGCCGTTCTTCTTGACCCGGATAAGTTCGGCAGGACGGCCGTTCTTTGTAAGTCCTCCGTGGAGTCTTACTTCGTCGGTCCTAAATAGATGCGATTAGTATGGGATCCGTTCCTGAGAAAGGAGTGGGTAGACTTACGACTCAGGATCGAGCTCCGTCAACTTCTCTCCCTTAGCTTCCCTCTCTTTCGCAGCTTGAATTTGCTGGGCGTATTGTTGAATCTGATCGACGAGATCGACGAAGTATCCGTTAGTATAAGGTCGGTCGTGTGGACGGGTCTGTTCCCGTGGGCTTAAAGTTTCGACAGTCGCTTGGATACACCGGATTGACGTGAGGCAGAAATCGAGGTACAAGGCGGCAGTCTTGGTCCTCTCCTTCAAACGCGAAAACCAGTGAGCAACACCACCCACAACATCATCAGTATGGATATCACTTACAGGTGCCATGAAAATCAAAGTCTTCTCAAGATCACGAAGGCATACTATCTCCTTGCCATGGATTCTTCTAGGACAGTCCTTCACAATTGGGTGGAAGTCTCTCAAAGAGGGTTTCGCCAGTAGCGGTCTCAGGATATGCTCGTGTATGCGGTTGTTGGCATGAGTACTAAGTCTGGAAAGACTCTCAATTGTGGAAGAGTGAGCGGCAGCAGACCTAGTTATAGCAGAAGCAGCGACAGACTTTGTGCGCTTCTCATCAGTGACACTAGTCGGGGCCGTGTCTGCAGCGTTCTTGCCAGATTTGGAGCCAATAGAGGACCCCAATGCACTATCGGAGTATCTCGATGGGCGACGGTTGTGCCGCGGGCGGAGGGAGCGTCTTCCAATTGAGGAAGGCTCGCTGGACATGGGACCATCCATGATGGAGCCGTATGATTTGGTCGACGGGGAGCCGACGGTGTGGTTGAGGAACCCTTGAGGGACGGGGTCTGCCTCGTCAGGGAAGGATTGTCTAGCAGTGGGCGAGCGTTCTTCGACGGCAGCAAGACCACGATCAATGTCTCCAAGAGTTAAGGCAACGCGACGTTTGTGAGCATCGACGACATCATCGAGTGTTGATTGGGAGCGGCGAGGGAGGGCAGGAACTTTGAAGGGTTCCGGGACGTCGCAGTCGGGTGAAGAGGGTGAGTGGAAGGTCGCTCCTTTGCGAAGGGACATGTTGGTATTAACGGTGGGACGGCCTGACGCACTGGACGAGGTGGGAGTGGGAGTCAGAGCAGAAGAGGTGGTCTTTGTAGTTCGGCGGGGGTGGTTATAAGAAGACATGGTGAGTGGCCAGGTGTGGGGACCAGACCAGGTATGTTGGTAGCAGCTCCACGACTGGGATTGATTAGCTCTGAAGATCTTGTTTTTATGCAAGTGCTAAATGAGTCACAGCCCAGGATTCTAGTCAGGAATGGGAAATCAGAATCGGAAAGTTCGAGGCGTCCTAAAACGGCTGCCGAGATGCAAAAGAAGCGCTTCTCGAGCAGCGTTTATATATAGGGCTGATTCGTCAATCGGACGCTGGCCGAGACTTGACCGAAGTGACCCTTTTGAGACGAAAGGAGATGCTGGGGCTGGAGAGACAAGACAAAAGCAGACATTGGATGCATACAGTATTCGGGATAATGCGTACAGATCTCGCGCCGACGGCGAGGCCTGAGCAATGGTCCGGCAACGAGGAGGCGACGGGATGCCGTCGAACTTTGTCTCTGCAATGGACGACGATGAGGGCGACACGATGCTGGGGCTGAGTATTTGGCAGAAGAGATGAGGAGATGAAAGAGGCTGCGGGGAGCGGCGGTAGGTAAGGGCAGCTGCTGCCTGGAGGGGGGTCGACGACTATCAAAGTATATAGTCTGAAACGGCGCGCCCTCTGCAGACTGTTCGATTTCTGTTACCTCTCACGGGGATGAAGGGCAACGCAATGTGGATTCGTGGCCGGCGGACGGTGGAAGGTCGAGGAAGAGGGGAGTTTGGGAGGGAGGAAGAGGGTGAGATGAGGTCGAAGGTCAGAAAAGCCTACCGATTCCGCCTTGACAGGTCGTGCATGGCTGCTGCCTGGAGTTGCTCTTTCGCTAGAGGTACAACGAGCGCCGCCCTTATCTGTCCTGCGGGCGATTGACGCGGTGGCCAATAGGACAAATATATGTTTCAGGGGTCAAATGCCCCATCGGGTCTAGCGCATTAAATAGACGCTACGAGCGGGGCGAAGTGCGCGCAGCAATTGCTCCTCTGTTTGCTTCACGGTTCATTGAATAATCCTGGAAAATAACTCAATTCACAGATGCGAAAAGCGAGGAGCCATAGCAGCGTGAACTTACTTTCACCACAGCTGCTGCGTCGGAGAGCCTTGCGACCTCTGTTTGCCACGTGCTCACGTGGTGGATTGATAATTGACATAAATAGCACGGATCATGTCAAAGTCGTGGTGCTGTTTAGCGGTGGGTCCTGGCTCCCGCGGCGGCGGAGAGTTCGCAAGCGAGGGTGATCTCAAGATATCGGTAAGGGGAGCCAGGGAAGCCAGGGGAGGGACCGCAACTCCGCAAGGTTTGACGTACCGGTAGCGCTGTCAGACGGCCTGCTATTGCCCCGATTCCATTTTCCATGTCCGAAGCATCAAGAGCCTCATGTACAAGTGGCAGAGGGAATCCTCATCAGGGTGCATGCAGCCTCAGCCACCCACCACCGGAACTCTCTGGTCACATCGTATGCTTCATCTTCCCCTTCCCCTTGCCGCTCGGAGATTGACCTATCACGCCGTATGCATCAGTTTGCAGTTGTTTGCATTTGCATTTCAATTTGCATGCCGGTGAACAGTATGAGGCCCACCGATGGAACGGTGAACAGTGAACGATTGCACTGAACAAATGCATCTGCCCCCCGCAATCCCCCCGCTGTTCTGGCCGCATTCGTTACCGGTCACCCATCGAGTTTGCTTGAGTGCCACTCTGAGTACAGCCTCACCGAGTACTTCTCTGGGACAGGCGACCCACTTCGTCAGCATGTCTTGGCGGTTGACGAGTCCTGTTCCTACGCTTCTCGTCGACCTTCCTCTAACGTCCTGCAAAATACTTCGTAAAGTAACCCACGCAATTCCGTGCAGCATATCGATTTCTCATCAAGATCTCGTCGTATCTATTGGACATTGTCTGTGCGTTAAGCTTGAATCTAAGTCGTCAGCTGTTCTGTTCCAGATGCGATCCGGGGGCTTGAAAAGGGGGGACCTTCCACAGGAATCTTGAGCCAATAATGTTTCTCCCTTGCAAATCTAGGAATAAATCGTCACGACTTTAATTCTTGCTCCTTTCCCGTGACTCTTACATGCAACGATGCATCGAATCGGCAGCTTCCCATCTGGTGAGTCAACCGCTAGAGTCCATGAACGTGAGTCCGTTTACGGCAATTCGGAAACGTCCAAGGTTCAGAGCGAGCGGCGAGCGGCGAGCAGCCACAATCCGCGCCGCAAGGCTACATAAAAACCGCAATAAATGAATCAATCGTCATGTCAATACGAGAAGCGCTTGATTCGGCACAGCATTTTCACGCCGCCCTCCACTTCCAGCCCTCGAAATCTGTCCTAAGCAGCATGCATGCAGGAGGGCATCGCAAACGCATTAGAGCCAGCCCTATGAAGACGAGAAACATGAGTGGATAAGATCCACCAACTAGCTGAGGCCGTGCTAGCAATCTGCATGAGCGGAGGATTCCTCTTGGCTTGGCGCCATTTGCGATGTTTCGTTTTTGTTCGTTGGCAAATAAGTGCAACCATGTGTTCGTGCAAAAGGGCTGAGTCTGTCTAGCTCGTAAGATCTGGCCATTTGTGATGCAGGAATGGTGCCGGTATGTGGCATGATGTCCTGAACACGACCGCAACCTTGAGTGCATCCCGGAGAGTTGCAGGACGCGCTGGGGGGCAAATAGAGTAGAAAGGAGAGTATCCCGACTTCTGATTCAACTGCGCCAGTACTACGCGTAAGATCCTGATGCAGGATCAATTGAGATTTTACAGATACACGCAGGTGCAGATATCCAAAGGTATTAATATAATAATGAATAGTGAAAGCAAATGAATACCGCGTCATCCCCCTTTTCCAGTGTCTAATCACGTGTTTTCGGGATCAACTGCCAAGACATTTATTGTTCTCCCCGCAATTTCATCCCCAACGACGATCAACATCCCGCCTTCAACAAATCCGCCTCAGATGCCTCCATGACCGACCTCACCACTGTCCTCCCCGGATTTCCAACCCAAAAATATGTGCGTCTCCTGCCGAAGCTGGAAAAGAACCTCGTCGCCACCGCGGACCTCCTCACTCTCGACTGCGTCGAGGTAGCAAAGCGCGCCCAACTGCCCGTCTTGGACGTGAAGCGACTATGTACGGCGATACTTGAGGCGCTGCAGGGGAATTTTGGGATAAGTGAGGTCGAGAATGAGGAGCAGCCCCCGGCGACGTTGAGGAAGTCTGGCAAAGACCTCGTCAACTCGTGGAATACGATCAGTACACTGGACGATGAGCTCGATGCTGCGTTAGGAGGAGGGATTCCTACGGGTTATATAACAGAAGTTACGGGCGAAAGGTAGATGCTCCTACACTTTGTGTTCGAGAATTGAACTGACAACACGTAGCGGCGCAGGCAAAACCCAATTCCTCCTCACACTCCTCCTATCCGCGCAACTCCCCGCGCCCCACGGACTTTCAAGCTCTGTTCTCTACATCTCAACCGAATCCGCTCTCCCCACAACACGACTCTCACAGCTCCTCCGCACCCACCCAGTCCTAACGGCTTCTGACACAAAGCCAACTCTCGACAACGTAATCAGCATCGTGACCCCCGACCTCGAATCCCAAGACCACATCCTCCGCTTCCAACTTCCCGTCGCCATCCAGCGCCACGGCGTACGCCTCATAATCCTCGACTCAGTCGCAGCAAACTACCGCGCCGAGTTCGAGCGTCCCGGCGGCGGCAACGGAGCAAACATGGCGCAACGCAGTTCCGAGCTCGTGAAACTCGGGCACCTGCTGCGTGACATCGCCCGGGAGAACAACATCGCAGTGGTCGTAGCAAACCAAGTCGCAGATCGCTTCTCGAATCATGGCGGGGGATCAAGTCCGGTGCTGCAGAGAGGCACGCAGAGTAGTCCCCTTGCGCGACGCAGTGCTGGCATGTTACCATCGAGTTCCATGGCGCCGCCAACGTCTAGTGCGCTGCCTCCCCCTTCAACGCCATTCGCAGGCACGCCAGACCCCATGGCTCTCGACCACCAACAGCGCTGGTTCACCGGCTGGGGCGACGATCCCCATCCCTCTCACCTGGCCCTCAAGAACCTGAAGACCCCAAGTCTAGGCCTGATCTGGACCAACCAAATCGCCTGCCGCATCGCTCTCATCAAACGCCCGGTTTATGGAGCGGGGCTGGTGGGGGATCAGGAGAATGAGCGTGGGGAGCCGGTGCTGAGAAAGTGGAGGCGCTGGATGAAGGTTGTGTTTGCACCGCATGCGCCTGCTAGTGGGCCTGGGTTGCAAGGAGCGGTGGAGTTTGAGATTAAGGGGATGGGTATCTCTGCTGTCGGAAAGAAGAGAGATGCTGATGAAGACTATGATGCTCCGCCAACTTAAATGAATGACATTATGATATATGATCTCTGACTTCTTCTATAATCATTTCATCCCGTCTATATTTCTTATTCGATACGCTGCTGGTTCAAGATTAGCGCATATGCACCAGCAGCATGACCAGCCAACCACCTTCCACCTCGTTCAGCACAACCCTACTTCACAACGAGCTTGGAAACTCGTACTATGTCAGTTAGGCTAGCTAAGTATAAAGGCTTCATCGTTTTAGGTTTTGCAATATACCCTCTTTTGGTCCCCACTACTCGACTTACCACCACGTATCTTCCTTCCATCAGCGTCTCGAGATACTGTCTCGAGATACTGCGAAACGCTAAAAATGCTCCAGTCCATCAAAAGCCTGTTCTCGCAGCCCTCTGCCCCAGTACTCACCGGAGACGAAGTATCAATCACAGCCCTAATCATCCCAGCCGACGGCACTTCACCCCGACTAGCGACCTTGACAACAACGCTCGTATTCTCCGACGGCCATATGGGCTCCGATATGCACTACTGGCCGGACATGCGACCATTCTGGGGCTCCGGGATCCCCTGGCAGTATCGAGATATGGTGCGAGTCGACATCACGGACTCGGACATCCCGCGCCTGAACGGCTGCTACTGGGGCTTCAAGAGCTTTGCGCTACACGACTTGCCGCTGAACAAACACGTCGCTCATGGTATCTGCGGCGATGCTTGTATTGTGAAGATGGCTCCGCACAGGTATGGAGAGCGTGGGCATAGGATCATTAGGTTACAGGGGAGGGAGTTCACAGATTACCGGAATGAGTTAGGCAGGTACATGGTTTATGATGATGTGCTGCCGGAGATTCTTGGAACGGGGGTTTGGAGGGAGGTTTTGGGAAAGTTGGCTGAGGTTTGATGGGATGGGAGGGCTTAGATCTTGAGCTTGGTACTGGGGCATGCTGATGGAGATGTCCGGAGGGAAAGCTTGGTTCTTGGACTTCGTAAGGCTGGGGTTGTCAAAGAGCACGCTGTTAGTGATTGTATTTTGGCGTACTAATTCAAAGGGTTGGTTTAAGTCATACCAAAGCCTTCTGCTGGCGTCGCTGTTCGAAAAGCCCTGGCCCTTACTGTGTTTCGATTAAATGCCACCACTTACTGGGCATCCTCACTGAATTCAAACAGCCTCATAATGTTTAAATATGGTGCAAACGTAAGCCCATATTTTGATCAAAAGATATCTCCAGTAAAGCCATAGTAAGAGCTTACGGATTTGCTCAACGTACACCTGTCTCCTATCTTACCTCTTCTAGGCTGGAAACGATTGCAAACGATGGATTTTGGAGTGTTCATGATGGTTTACCTTTCGTGGAGCTTTTGAAATAGGTTCGAAGCTGTATTTCAAGGGGAAAGCAGCAAGGGAATCAACTGCCGGTGTAAATTATCCAGGCACACTGTACGGTGGTCAACGTCGCATGGTCTTATTTGGGAATTGAGTGAGGGAAGAAGAGTCAAGAAGAATGGTTTGGCTAGAATACACTCTCGAGGCCCAAGTTTATGTTACCCTTTGTCTGACAAAGACACCTTTTCCTAGAGTCTGAGGAGTAGCGCCGGAAAGAAAACCTTGAGAGAAACGTCGGACTTCGAAAGCATGGACTAATTTCGTTTCGTGGCATGTTTTTGGTAAAACTCAGCCATCGAGCTTTCCGACACACTTGCCCCAAACTCATCACAGCTATCGAGGGACTCATCAGGCATCATGAATTGGCCTGCGTGGTGACAACCCAGGTACGACTGCACCTCTTCGACCCCGCATAACTGCAATGTTCTTCCATCTGCCACCAAGCCACACAGTTCTGGTGCGAGGAAGATCTTGTCTGCCGCGGGGGCCCTGACGTCTTTCATATACCCCAGGATGAATCTTTCACTACCTGGCCCTCCAGCAGACGCCGCGCCGAGAAAGGCATATCTAGCCTTTGAGGCACTTGGATCATGGTTCCATTCGCATATCAGCAGCAAGGACCATTTGCCCGGACGTGTGATTTCTGGCGAGGGAGCATAACCCCACGCGTCTGGGTTGTGGTGGCGGTACAACTACGGCGACAGCGTCGAGACCTTCAGATTCTCCGTAGGAGAGACCCCATCTGCACCAGTTCCGGCGAAGGCCAAGGCGATGACCCGGTCAATATGCTTGAGGTAAAATGTCGTTTTAGGGAGGCGCGGAGCCGTTGCCATGTATAGCAATCACATGGTATAGCGCGCTGAAAAATGCAGGTCCGGGTCGGTTGACTTCGCCCAGCTGGAAGCATGAAGACAATAGTAGATCTGAGCTTCCAACTAATCTCTGGATATCCAATCCCCCGCTGCTGTTTCTGTATCTTGCTAAGGCGTCATCATTCTCGTCATCGCCTCCCCAAGCTACAATCATCAAGATCTGTTTTACTGGCGGCTTGATGTAGCACAAGGAGAAACCTAGCCTGCAGCTACCGTCGCGAGGATACGGCAGCAGGTCTTGAGAAGATTTCATGATATTGGACATGGGGATAGCGAGCATGGTTGATTCCACTAGCTCGCAGATATCCGCATCCTGGGCTATGCGGACTTTTCTTCTCTGCGGTATTTGAGGCATGTTCATAAGATGAAGCGTCTTGATTTTAGGATTCCTGGCTAAGATATCCCTCACATCGGCCTCTTGCAGAATTTGGTTCCCAGATAAACTCAACGTTGTTGGAGAACTCTTGATAGAAACTTGCCGGAGTATTTGCTTGACTTGCGTTGCCGATAATTGGAAATGACTCAAATCGATGCGTGAATCATCTTCCAAAGCAATGCTTAAAAGACGGCAAGCTGCTGAGGATCCTGGTATTAGGTCGGGCTGAGTCAACACTTTCCGTCTTGCTGCTGTTTTGAAATCTGGGAGTAGCTTGGCAACTTCGATGGCGGCTTTGAAGTGTTCGATTGAACCATGGCATATCTGAGTCAAAAGTTCGTTCATGGCGATTCTCTGAAGAGATGGTACTCCCAAGCTTGACGACCCAGCATTGAGAACTTGAATGGATGGCGTTTTGGCTTTGCAGTATTAGTAAGGGTCCCAACGAAGGGCATTCTCAAAAAAAAGGTGCACCCATTTGATCTTGGGAAACTCCGTGTGCAATGATCTTCTTACCTTCAGCTGTAGCAGCAATGCTTAAATTCTTCTTCTTCCACCACATCATACCAGGCCAGACATCTTGCAGAGTCTTAGCATCAATCATCCTGAGCTGTTCAAAAGTGCGATTCCAGCCTTCCCAATCATCGTCTCTGTGCTGTCTTGTTCCGCGATAGGGACTTAAATACTCCCTAGTTGAAAGCGGGGTGAACAAGTCAACACCATCTCGTTTAGCAAATGGACCCCATGAGCCCTTGCGGAAGAAGACGAAAGCATATCGAATATCGGCCGGCTCAGTTATGTCAAATATGGTAACTCCGTCATTGCTGTCTTCGCCAACGCCAATGTCGTTGATCCCCAGCAAGCAGGGACTATTCACGTAAGAGAATAGCATTCCAGTAGTCACACGGACAGAGAGCCCAGTCATCAAACAGTTCTGGATGAAAGGAAATGGCGATTCGCAGAGTTGGCGAGCTAATTGAACGTCGCCGTATTGCATATTTGCACACTTGGCTGCCTTTTCCTGCATGCGTAGGCTCGCGGATATTCCACTTCCACTTTCACTTCCGCCCTCCGGATGGAAAATCTTATTAGAACGTTCTTCAGGCTCAAGATGAGTTTGTGAGTCGCTTTGTTCTCCCCAGACAGGTGATGGCATGCCAAAATGAAAGACTCTCGAAGGGTAGTACGGCCTCCTCCATGTGTTTTCAGGCAGCTTTTGGGCCCACCGGAGCTCGAATTCTATGGCAATGCGGTTACTTTGAGCAGACAAAACGGCATGTATGCGTCTGGTATATTGCATGCAATTTGTACCGCACATCAGGCTCTGAGCGATAGCTAAGCATCGGTAGCGGTCGCCGACTTTGGCGATGACATATACCTGGTGGCGTTCCGGCATGCTGAGGACGTCTAGAGGTGCTGGCTAAACGCAAACGTTGTTAGAGTAAGACGAGCATCGAGGATGTCCGATAGTAGAAAACTAGGCAAGCAGAAATTTTTCGAAATATTCACTGTCACATTGGTAGTTTGGTCTTGGCCATCAAGAAGGAGAAAATGGAAAGCGTCAAGTAAATACCGGAGGGGCACGCGTCTCCTACCACATGTGTTTCTCTTTTTATTTGTTATTTGTGCTTGTTGAAGTGACTCACTCCTCCAAATTTGCTCCACCAAATCAAGTCATGAAACAGAAGCAAAAGCAAATGTGAGCTTGTGTAACTCGAATTAATCCTTTGAAATTAAACCAATCGATTGGACACTCTAGGAAGGGAAATTGAGAACTTATGCTAGGCTTCTCTGCATCCATGTTTTGACTTAGATTGTGCCCTTTATACATATTCCGAGTTAGAAATGAACTTCAAAACCTAAACTAGAGCATATTATTGCTCAGATAACTCTTCAAAAGATTACAACCGGTTGGGGTAATAAAGTGTAAATTATTCAGGTCTTTTTTAGGCTAAAGCTGCTGTCAACTCCGTCAGTATTGAGCTGATATATAGTAAAATTCCTATTGTATATGCGTCTAAAGGAAGAAGGAAAACGGGGATCAGCCGGTAAATTACATTACAGCTGCGTACGGTCACGTGATGCTTGGTCCTACAGCTAGTCCTTCAACCTCAAGAAGCTCCCCTCTCAGCTTCAAATATCTTTCTCAGATTCAACACTTGCCCTCGGCTTCAAAACCCCCAGCTCAGTGCCTTCAAGTGAAGAAAAGCCGCGCAGCTGCGAAAAAATGTACCCCACAACCCCTGTCGAACAGGGGATCTCTATATTTCCCCCACTTTCTCCCGCGAATCTTCCTTCCTTCTCAAAACCTGCATTCCAGGGGGCCAATCCTCCGACTCAAAACACACCAAGCATCTTGGCATTCTTCGGGACCACCTTGACACGCAAGCTTTGAGGATCCACACCCGCTGATCATCCCCTGATTATAAGGCTGTATTAACAAACAATGCGCCGTGACTGGCTGCTCCGGACGACCGTTTATCTACCGCGCGTTGGCTGATCCTCCTGCTTGAGATGAGTTCCCCGCATACTGCTGCAATAGAGAGGCGAGTTTGCAGAATGGCATCACAGCTCGGACATTGGCTATGGGGTGGAGAGAGGGATTATACTCATAGGTGGGCACGCATTGCGACAGCTCAAGGGTGGCATTTCTTTAAAGAGGACGTGGAGGACATGAGTAGTTATGGCTCAACGAACGATTTCCTACCGTTCCTTCACTACTTTCGTTCTTTGCCTTCTCTCGTTCAATAAGTCAAGATGGTAGCAATGAAATGCCTCGCGGCCTTCATGGCGATTCCCCTCGCGCTGGCTCACCCAGAAGATACCCAGGAAGCCATCAAAAGAGAAATGGGACTTCGCAACGTCGCCCATGCAGCAGCCACACGTTCTCTCTCTGAATGCCAGGGCTCAGCTCAAGCGTTGGAGTTGCGGAAGCGTTCTGCTGCGAGGAGGTCTGCTAAGGTAGCGGAACTGCGTGCTCAACGTGGTCTCACAGACGGTAAGTTATCCATCCATAAAGGCCATAAAGACAAATACTGAACTAGTAACAGCACCTCTATCCCACCAGAAGCGCGACCTCGGTTCGCTCGACTACTACAACTCACTCTCGCACAACGAGACCGCTGAAGGCTTCTCCCTCGAGACACCAGCCGGCACTCTCTTCGGCAGCAACAACACCTGCGCCCTCGTCCCCGAGACCACCATCGGGCCCTACTACGTGCTCGGCGAATCCGTCCGCTCCAACATCACCGAGGGCGAGACCGGCGTGCCCCTGCACATCGAGCTGCAGTTCGTCGACATGAACACCTGCGCCGCTGTCCCAGAGCTGCTAATCGACGTCTGGCATTGCAACGCCACGGGCTTCTACTCCGGTGTCCCGAGCGGGTCGCTGGGGTATGAGGGAGGCCTGAACACGACGTTTTTGAGGGGTGCGCAGATTGCGGATGAGGAGGGTGTGGTTGCGTTTGATAGTCTGTTTCCGGGGCATTATAGTGGGCGGACTACGCATTTTCATTTGGTGGTTCAGGAGGATCCTGAGTTACTGTACGTCAGATTCTTACACTCTAGGCTTGCCTGCTATGGCCCTTTATATTCCTTCTCTATTCTCGATATCACATGCTATGAAAGCTAACACATAACAGCCCAAACAACACCTTCACCGGCGGCACCACCAAGCACATCGGCCAGCTCTACTTCGACGACTCCCTCGTCCAAGCCGTCGAAGCCACCGCCCCCTACAATACCAACACCGTCGCCTACACGACCTGGGAGTACGACGGCTGGATGCTCGAAGAAGCAACCACCGACTACGACCCCTTCGTCGAATACGTGCAACTCTCAGAAAACCTCGCCGACGGCCTATTAGCCTGGATCACCGTCGCGGTGAACATGACGGCGGATAGGAAAGATCATGTGGCGGTGGCCGCGCATTATTATGAGGGCGGCGGCGTGGCGGTGGTCAATGGGTCGATGGGCGATGGGCCCAGTAATCCGTGTGCGCCCGAGCCGCCGAACTTTACGACGGGGCCTTGTAGTGCGCTGTCGACGCTGAGCTCGTATACGGCGGAGGCGACGGCTGTGGCTACGGCTGCTTAGATGGGTGGTGTTGAGCTTGAGTTGAGGGAAGCTTGGGGTGAAATGACCTTGTGTACATCAGCCTCATGAAATACTAGAAGCAATACCACCCACTTATGTTGTTCTCGGTTGTCCAAATTCTATAATGAAGGGTGCTTTTTTTAGTTTTCCATGTCCCAAGCTGGTGTCTATTTCTAGCTGCCACAGACACTTGATAGTGAGGGGAACAAGGTATTCAAGCCGTCTGAGTGCAGAACACATGAGAGAAGCATTTACCGCGATGGTACAATTGATGAAACACTTCGAACTATGAAAGAAACATTTGCGAAAGGGTAAACCGGAAATACTTGCTCAAGCACCCACCCGTAGTACGGAATCCATATTAGCACCATATAAATACTTCCCAGTACCAAGAAATCAAGGGACATTCAAGTTTTCACTTACGCGGCGATCTGAATAGCCCCGAGAAAGATTGAGTCGTAGAACATTATGATTATGTTTCTAATTATCTATTTGAAAATACCCATCTCAGACTTT
>QGMK01000971.1:0-14766 GCA_007825345.1 Lachnellula suecica
ACAACGACTCGACTCGCTCACACCAGGCTCACAACATTCGCCTCCTCAGTCCAACTAACTACATCCCTAATGCTCCACCTCCACAAATCATTCCGCTCCGCACCAACCCACATCTCGCACTTCCTGCGCCACTTTGCCTCTTCCTCACGCTGCCTGCGCACGAACTCCGGCCCGACATCGAATTCCTCGCCCACGAGCCATTCATCTTGCACCCCATCGGACTTGCGGCCGCCGAACTCGTCTAATTCCTTGCTCGTGTCGTCTTCTAGGTCCGGGACGTCTTTGAAGACGTCTTCCTCGTCGTCAAAGGCGTCGAGGTTGGAGTCGCCGGCGTCGCTTTTGTTTTTGTGTTGGGATTGGGATTGTTGGTGGGGGAGCTTGAGCCAGCACATGCGTTGCGGGTCAAAGACCATACCGCCGACGACCTGGACGTTTTGGGCTGAGTTGACGTTTTGGATGAGGGCGGGGCGCGGGGTGGAGTTTTCTTTTTCGCGGTAGATGGCGGTGTTGTGGGGGTCTTTGAAGGCGTGGGTGGGCATGGAGGCCATGGATGGAGAGGAGGTGGGTGCTTCGAAGGGGGCGAGGTCGTTTTCGTTGCCTTCCCACATGAAAGTGGACGGGTTGTAGTGCATTCCTTTCACGGCTGGGTTATGTTAATGAGGGTATTAGGGCAGCTTTTGGACATAGCTTACATTTGGGATTGTTGAGGTTGCCGAGGGGCTTGATGAGTTGAGGCTTTTGAGGGGGACCCTTCTTCTTTTTCGATCGCACAGTGTGAGATTGCGCATTCACAGCACTCAGACCTGTCGTTGCCGATACCTTTGCCTTCCATTGATTTGTAAGTGTAGC
The DNA here is from genome assembly GCA_007825345.1 of Lachnellula suecica. Classification (NCBI taxonomy): domain Eukaryota; kingdom Fungi; phylum Ascomycota; class Leotiomycetes; order Helotiales; family Lachnaceae; genus Lachnellula; species Lachnellula suecica. The sequence continues at coordinate 850 of QGMK01000971.1, forward strand.
CAGAGGAGCCCCGGAAGCCGATGGAGCGCGTTGTGCCAACGAATGCTCTCTTGCCATTCGACTGGCAGTGGTATCACGTGCGAACCGAGGAAGATCGTCTCTTGACTTCATTGGAGAGTATGGGGTGAGAGGAGCGGGAGTATTTGTTCGTGAAGGCAGCGCATCTTGGTGTATCTTGGTTCGCAGGTTTGACAGTTTAGGCGGGCCACGACCGATAGGCTCTTTGACAAACTTTTGTTCCGTGTCGCGGCTTGTTGGCAGATCGTCAAACCCATCTAGTTCGCAACCATCCCCAAAATGCCTCCTCCGCACCGGCTTCGTTAATTGTCGCTTTGCAGCTGCTTCTCTAGCCAAGGCTTCGGCTCCGCGAGGTCGTCGCGGGCTAGGTGATCTCATTGCCGACCTGGAAACAGCCCGCGACGTTGGACGAAGCTCAGTACTGTTGTTCGAGGATTCGGAATCATGACGGCGGAAATGGCGGGAGGATTTCGAAGTGATATGGTGAGATTGGGACGATGAGCCACCAGCGGGAAGGAAAGGCAATGGGTTTCTTCGTGCGTGAGATAAACTTGATTCAGCCCCAGAGCGATCCCTTTCAACTGGTGTTTTGGGCCGAGACACTGAGGTAGGTCTACTGCTGGTATCAGTACGGGATGGCGGTCTCTCGTATCGCATTCCCATTGGCTTGGCGGGCGATTGAGGGTATGATCGCATGGTTGGCATCGACCGCTTAAGCTTCAGCAGCTGCGCACTGGTCGTTGTTGGTTCATTGCGAAGACCTGTTATGGATGTTTTGGAAGCTAACTCGCGCCTTCGTGGCGTAGATGGTGGTAATGAGTGTACGGAAGATGGCGTCGTAGGAGTTGCAATGCTAGTAACTGATGAATGTGGTGTATGTCCAAGACGTGACTGAGATCTGCGGTTGCGGTTGGGAATAGGTCCTCCGCTTTCCGAGACTGGTTCCAAAGATGAGGGTGCACGTTCATGGCCGCCGAGTGGGCGAGGAAGTCGCGATCCAGTAGTGATGAATGGCTTGTTAGTGAAGGTTAACGAGACTGCCGTTTTCGGCCGCGTCGGGCTCGTTTGGCGAGTCGACTTCATCTTGATATTTCGATTTAATGTGAGTTTGCTTGAATCGAATACATCGCCATCTCCAATCTCGAGATCTGTAAGGAAATCTTCCTTGACTTCAGCACGCTTGGCAGCTTGCTTTTCATTCGATTGGTGGTCCGGGGAGCGATCTTGCTGCCGCCTCTTAAGGATGTCATCGAAGGCAATAGGACCGGTGGGTAGAATAAGTCCATCGAGTCCTTCATCCTCGCTCTCGATTGTTAGTGAACTTGTGGCACTGGGGCTCATGGCTGACACCGAAGAGCTTCTGTTGGAGCGACCATCTCTTCGAGTTCCTCCGAATCGTGTTCCGAGGCTACCTTCTCCCCAGTCTTCGAAGTCATCCTGCATGCTTACAGGGGTCTTTGGGATTTCCTTACGAGCTGAAAGCCTGAGAGGTCCACCATCCGAAGGAAGCTTGAAATCTTTTTCGAAGTCATCGTCGAGATCGGCGGAGGGTACCTGGTTCTTCTGTGGCGTTGGTGGCGTAATGAGTGGTAATAATTTGGGAGCCTGGCGGCTTTTGGCCACTTTGATTGTATCACCACCATCGCTAAAGAAATCGTCTTCGTCTTGGTCCCGGAAGCGATCGAGGAGATTGTTGGTAGCTGGCTTTGGCCTCAAGTCCGGCCGTGGACTGAGATTAAACTTCGGCGCAGGTTGTAATGGCTTGACCGGGCTGGCATGAACCGAACTGCCGCTGACTTGTCGCAACATATCTGGGAAATCTGAGCCATCCATCTGCTTGATCTTCAAGCCGCCTTCTCCTGGCAATTCAAGATCACCATCATCCCAATCGTCCTGTAAAACCTTTTTGATCTTCCTCCCGCCTAGTCTCTTAATAGTTCCTCCCATTAGTGCCGACGAGGGAATGTTTTGTGGTATTGGTATTCCCGCCCTCTTGGCCGTTGCAATGGCATCTATGGTCGACCTCTCGTCGTCCCCGGGCAGGTGAACCTGTTTCTCCTCATCGCCATGGTTCGAGTCGAAATCGGATCGTATGGACAGGCGCGAGGAGATGGATTCGCGATGGTGTGATGCTGATCTAGTAGTAGTCGTTGCTATTGACGCGCTCCGGAAGGTGAAGTCGTCTCCGCCAATGTCCAGGTCGTCGTCGTCCCAGCTCTCCATTGGCTCCTCGACCACCGCCTTGCGCGGCTTCAAGGTCAACTGGTCCATTATGTGGTGTGTATGTTTTAGAAATGCAGTAAACGAGTGGTGCGTGAAAGGGGACTCGGGCGTGTGAAGTCCAATTCAGAAAATCTCAAACGCCAGAGTGACACCGAGCGCACAAGTGTTCAAGGTCGTAAATTCATGGTCGTATGCTCGTGATGGGTCGTAATGTGTTGGGGTCGTAATGTTACAGGATCGCTGGTTGTATTCGTGTTGAGGCGCAATTCTTCTTTTTATCGTGTCGAGGTCGTTTGCTGGGCCAATTCGTTGATTTTTCCCACCGCCGATCTGTCTGTCTGTCTGCTGGTCGCGTTGCTACCTCAACAACGAACGCCCACCGGGGCAAGCGTTGATGCTGGAGATGCGCAGTTATCCGCGAGTACTCTGTCGATGGGCGGAGGTTGCAGATGCAAGAGGCGAAAGCTGGTTGTGTGGTGTTGTTCGTGGTTGGTGGTCGGGTGTCGGTATCGATAAAGTTGCGTGGCTGGCTGTGCGGTCATGGAGGAGGTTGGGGTTCTGGTGGTAGTGGTCTGCCACTTTTCGACGCTCAGGCCTTGGCGAGAGCTTTGGCCTTGGCACCACCAGCAACATTCAAAACACGCCCCACTTTTCTTTGGGGGGAGATCACGTGCCATCTACTCTTTGGCCGCTCTATTTTCTAACGCGTCAATTTCGTGTTTTGCCTGCACGTCCCCCCGCTGCCGTGCATCTGCTGTCGCCTGATTCATGGTCCACCAGTCCCCATCAACATAACCAAGTCACATATCATCCATCGTCAATGTCACAAGCACAATCAGCACGACGATCCTGCCACTGCCACTGCCGCACGAAGGACCCCGATTCCTGATTGCCCATCTGCACCTCCAATTTCGCCTTGTTTCATACAACCAACATATTTGCAGCCATGGAATCGGATTTCCCAGTACTACTGCGCCTTCCCCGCCCCGACCACGCCGCCGAGGAGGCCGCTTTCGTCCTTCTCCACGTCGAGAAGGTTGAGAAACAGGGTCGTCAGCCGCTCGACCTCAAGCTGATTGGCACAGAGAATGAAACAGTCTTCTCCGTCTCATGTAAGGATCGCCCGCCCCGGCCCTACCCTTGGCCCTCATCTTCATGCCTTATCTCGGGAGCTAATCAGAGTTCGTCATCTTAGTAGAGAACGGACAGACCTCATCTCACAAAGACCCGAAGTCAAAACTTACGAACGGACAATGGCATGCCGTCCTATCCTATGTGCTGCTGGGTATTGCGCCAGATGGAGAGGACACGGCCTTCGTTCAGGGCGTGGAGGCCGTGGCGAGACTCGAATCCGGAGGAACGAGACTCGCGATCACAATACAAAGACGCGTGGAAGGAATAACAGTATGATATTATAGCCCACCACACCTCTACACGCCACAGGCTAACCTCTTCAGCAACGATTCGGCACCATCACCCTCCGTGCGACGGAAGAGGAAGAACTCGACATCTTCGAATGGTGCGGTAGCGCCCTCGCGTCAAAGGATAAGGCCGCTGAGCAAGTACGGGCCTTAAAATTAAGCCTCCGGGAGAAAGATGAACAAATCAAGAAACTCCAGGAGAGTTTTGCCGAATTGACCAACCTGAAAACCGCCCACGAGAAATCACTCCTCGAAAAGTTCTCATTACTGCTCAACGAGAAAAAACTCAAAATCAGAGACCAACAACGTTTGCTTGCAAGTTCCAAGGTTGATCCTGCAAAACTCAAAACTCTAGAGGCCAATAGAAGCGAATCTCGATCCCGATCCGCCGGCCCATCCAGGAAAGGGAAGAGAAAGGCCGAGACTCCGCAAGAGAGCGAGTCGGACGACGAGTTTGAGAAGATGGACGTCGACAAGAAAGAGCCGGACTCAGAAGACGAAGACCGACGGACACCAGATGCAGAAACGACAGCAGATGAAACGGAGTCAGATAATGAAGCGCCGCCGCCACCGCCAGTGTCATTTCCTACTAGAAAGAATGCGAACACTAGTGGGAAGGGTACAGGAGGAGCTTCCTCATCAGAGGATGATGGTCCACCTCCACCCCCGCCGCCGAAACAAAAGTTGACTTTGAGGAAGGCTCCCCCGTCACCCAAACCTGTGCTCGAGGGATCAGAGACGGAATCAGGTGACGATGAGTTATGAGGATTACGATACTAATGAATTACGTTTATGACTTGGAGTTCATGTTTCATTTTGTTCGTCCCTGTGAAACACCTAGAATTTTGTGTGGCCACTTATGCTTTCCTTCAAACCTTATTTCAAAATTTTCCACTGAACTTCTGGCCCAGTGGTCAGAGATGGGGCTCCCCACCGCGCTGCATGTTCACGAGTGCCCTATGTAGCTCTCTTTACTTCGTTCTCTTCCTTCTGTGCAGACATCTAAGCGTGAAGCTTTACCTCTGCCTCCCGAGTTGCTATTAAGTTGCATTCTAGTTTCCTAAACAATACTTCGTATCAAGCGCACTAGTTACGCCTGTCCTAGCTCATCTAATTATCCTCTATTCACCTTACGGCCTTTTTATTGGATTTTCAAGCTGGAACGCCAGTGTCCTGTCATGAGGCCTTCATGCGCAGCTTTCTATCTGAACGAGATGTTCTTATCCTACCGTGCGAGATGTAGTCCGTGAAATATTTGAGAGGGAGCCTGAGTTTCAGAGATAAGAAGAAACACCGTATCAGAAACAAGATGATGAGGTGCTTGGGTCAAACAAAGTTCAATTCAAAACAATATTTCCGTTACGTAGCAAATGATTAATAACCTCTCGTTGCTAACAATCGGCTATTTGCCACCTCCACCACTCACTCCTCAAAATACGCCTTCCACGATTCTCTCCCCGGTCATCGCGTGGGGTAGTCTGGTTTCTTAGCAAGAGTTGTTTCTTTGGGGTCAACCCTTTGTTTACTTATATTCGATGGTAGTAAATATTTTGATTGTTAATATAGTAGAAATGGACAATATCTCAACCCTTAAATCTCGGCGCCTTATTGCCTTCAAGGGAGTCCCTTGATGTTTGGACGCCTCTTTTGCTGTTGACGTCTTTTGGGACATTCACGTGATGTATGCGGCCCACCCCGCTTTTGCTGATTGGATCCCAAACGATCTTGGTGTGTTATATCTAAAATCAGGGATGCCTGTGAGAGTTCTAGGATTGTTCTAGTGTCTCAACATGTGCTGTGCTTGTCGGTCACGTGCTGACAGGATGAGGTTCGAACCAACTTCTAACGCAGTCTCCTGTATTCCAAACCCAGGCCTTTTACATTTCGGTTTTCTTATTCCGAGTTAGACACGCAGCTGCAGAGACAACTTCAACGTGCCCCTAGAGGGCGTTTAGTGACGAGCTGAATCTGACCAGTTGGATTTCCGTATGTGATGTTTGTATTCTGGTCAACGACGGCAAGTTCTGTATTTTTAGAGATCTCGCAAGCTGCTGTTTGGGGTTGACGACGCCGTAACGTCGCCCTGGCCTCCCACTTTTCATTCGTCTTGGACGCGAGACCAGAGAAAGAATGATGCTGGACTTATGATGTGAAACGTAGAGCTTCACACGCAGCTAATAAGCGGGAGCCGGTGGATTCCTATTATACTGGTTGTTATTGGAGATTTCTTTTTGTGGCCTATCCAGTGCCGTGTCTTCCCTCGTCGAGGGGTTTCAGGCGAGCTTGATAGATATACCCTAGTGGGGTCTCAAAGCTTATGAATCTTAAAGAGCGGGCTCTTTGTCGTGGTTAAGCCAAGGCCAAGGTAGAGCATCGAAGGCTCCAGGCATTTTTTTGCAATTGCTCCTCGAAATAGTGAAGGCACAAGAAATGTCTTCCTCACAAATTAACTGGGAATTCTAGAAGAGCTTGCAGCATTACACACCATACACTTACCTGGATCTGGTTCTTATAGCATTTTTCGGTTCATTCTGTTTACCTTTGATTGTCGTTTTGAAAGTGTTGTCGGAGAGCGTTTGAATATGCTTCAAGCAGTGGAACCTTTCTAAAGCACATTTTTTTTAAGTACTTTACTTACGGCTTCTCGATACCAGGGATCAGTCATTGCTAAAAAGTTTGCCGCGAAAAGTTCTCTGTTATATTAATGAAATGATAAAGTTATCAGAAGTTATATACAGAAGTCAAATCCCCAAGCTCTCTACCCCAAAGAAGTGCGTGTTGAAAGAAGAATATCCATGAAAAGTCGTCATCTGTCATTACTCATAAGGCCCTCTCAACTATCCTTAACGAAGTGCTGACCCGCCACATTCAGCGCCCCATTCGTAACCATATAATCAGCCATAAACGGGCTGTAACGATCGATATAATTCGTGTTGTCGAGCCACGGCATAGCAATATCCAGAAAATCAGCCATAAGCTGCGCGTCATTCACAGGCAGCGGGGAGAACTCTGTGATCCAAAGAAGCATGTTGGTGCCGAAGATATTATTGACGGTCGAAGACGCAGACTCAATGTACCCGATGAACGAATCGGCCTGCTGTTGCGCCGTCTGGCCGTTCGTCCCGTACCAGTGCAAAGCCTGCGCGCTACACCTGAACTGGCTGGGGTTATTCCCAATGCTGGCAAAGTCTCGCAGCCACGTGAGGCCAGATGGACCGCCCGTCGCGCCATTCGTCGTATCCCAAGACGTGATGGCCGGGCACACGAGCTTAATACCCAGATCAGAAAACTGGAACATGTCGTCGCCCCACGCATTATACGCCGCCTGCGGACTTGCATTGCATCCGCCATTGGCACCCGTCTCATCCGGCTCATTATAACCCAGCACCCACGGCGTATCGTTGGGGTCAGCGTGGTAGCTGGCCAGCGCGCCGGCTTGGTCACCTTCGCTGCCGGGGCCCCAGACCATGGGGATCTGCTGGAACTTGGGCGCGTTGCGCGCGGCGCCCCAATTGTAGGCCCAGGTTGCGGAGCCGGTGGTCGAGAGGACGCTGGTGTCGGCGCCGCTGTTGTAGGCGAGGCCTTTCTTGTTGCCGAAGGGGGCGTCGGTTGTGAAGCGCCGGGATTTGGTTGTTGGTGCCGCCGAGGCAAGCGCAGCCAGATAAAGAGCGTGGAGAAGTTGCATGTTTATAGCAAATCAAAGAGTGAATGAAAAGCAAATAAAAGAGTGTTTTGCTTGATTATTGGAGTGTTCAATGGAGGTGGTGGCAGGAGCTGCTGACGAGAGAAAGAAACTGGAGGCATTCGGCCTCTTTATATACTTGACCATCTCACCCAATCTTCCGTTCCAGACTTCTGGATGTAAGCTTCCTGCCCCTGGGCCCTTACATACCAGCTAACCATTGTACCTCTCCGTTCCGTGCTTTCCAAGGGCAATTTCATTAAGAACTTGCCCAATTCGTACCTGACAGAGTACACACTACCTTGATGCCAGTAAATTGCCATCCCACGTGGCTCTCACGAGTCTACGTGAAGCTTACAGACATCCGTCACTAATCAACGGCGCTTATCATCAACTTAGGGGTTTTTTTGCAGGGCACTAAGCTTAGGAGCAACAAGCTTTTAGCAGGACTAGCTAGAGATATGCGTAGGAGTAAGCTTAAGCGCTGCTAGCCAGTGAGATACCACCTACCGTATGGAGAAAGGTTGAGATACGCGAATGCACGGATGGCGGTACCTGACTAGTGTTTTGGGTCTGGACGTTCAACCCCACAGCGGGCTATTGATCCTTCGAAATTCTCCGTTGCGGTATGTTTATCCGCGTATCCGAAACTTGCATTTCTTGGACCGTCAATCTCTGTATACGGCATGTAATACATAAAAGTTATGATCTATTATGTCAAAGCCAAATTATATGTTATTCTGAGGTTTGAAGGTTTTCAGATCCGAGCAGATTTCTTGTCCCTTTTTCCCACAAGAACTTTTAAGATCCTTCTCTGGGAAGTATAGCTCTGCGGCATTGCCGAAAGATCGATTCAATATCACGATCGGTAGCGCCGAGTCCACCTTAGTTTGTCAGATTCGAATCGGAATAGCTTCACGTTTAAGTTATATTCGGTGGCCAGGCTTAAATTTCCATTTCCCACCAGCCACTGCTAATCGGGCCTACGCAAGCTTAGCATGCCTGGCGGAATCTTTCAAAACCATCAAATATTGCTTTTTTTTCAACGGTACACGTATTTGGGCTTTTTGCCTTATTAGAAATCAAGTATTAAAAATGCAGAATAATCACAGATTGAGAAAAAATATAATGTATTCTATAACTACAATCAAATCTAGAACTAAGCTAACATAGATGTTCAATAAGTTAATTGGGTATTATAGTTCTTTAAACCTATAAGACTTATATTTCTAAGATATATAATACCGGTTCATTACTATCGAACTCTCGCCGTCCACCTTTTATAAACCGAGGCGCAACACTTAAATCTCACGATCCCTCCAATGACACTGCACAACCAGCTACAGAAAAGTCCAGGAGGCCTCCTTTCTCCTAAAAACACGCGCCATCTGTCGGGTTCAGGGAAATAACTATTAATGCGAAAATAACGGGACGGAATAATTGTAGCGTGTATAGCAGGCCGTCATTCGATTTGGACAAGAATAAGCACTTTCGTGCAACGTTACGCAGGAACGAACACTATCTCATCTCCCCTCCCCAATGCAAGTAAGTGATAGATAGTTATTTGATGTAAATTTAACCTTAAATGGAAGCGCATCTTGCGCAGGAACCGAGGCTGACGGCTTCCGAGATTGGCAACAATCAGCCTTGCGCCTGACTCACAAATCAAATACTGTTATTGAGAAACGATCTAGCTCTTCTAAGTCGAGTGGCGCTAGTTCTCGGTTCGAGTAACCGATAAGTTGAATTAAGGTAGAAATTAAGGCATGCTTAAGCCTCCACGAGCTTCGGAAGGATTCGTGCGATGGTTTCAGTTAGCCCGATAGAGTGCGTACTTCATTCTAGCGAATGCGTGCCGGATAACGCATTGTTTTCTGCGGATAGATCCTACCGTCTGGTGCCTTACATATGGCGACTCGGTATTTGGGAATTGGGGGTTTACTGGAGGGGAAAATCAGTAAGAATAACACGCGGGGCGGCAGGCTGGATTAAACCGAAGGATCTTTAGTTCAACCACCTTAGAATATATCACGACAACCAAACATTGGTCATAACTTAATCAGACGATAGGGCTTGTACGCTTAGTCAAATGCAACCCCGCGCTCGGTATGCGCTCGGTATCACTCAACTGAACTCAGTCCCCCAAGGACGGTGGCTGCCAAAACAATGAAGACCCTGGTGGTGATATTCCTCTTCAAGTAATATCTTTTGAGGATGTACCGTGAATGTGCTAATCATTCTCCTTGGTACTTTCATGCTAGAGATAACGTCAATTGCAAGGGCAAGACGAGAACCGCGTCAACTGACCTCCACATATTGTGTTTGTTTGTCTAAATGGTAACATGCGTTTTGGTGGCTCAAAAACTATCTCGAGAAATTTGACTATTGTTGCGAAGAAATATTTATCTTTTTGGAGGAGCACAAGATATTCGACAGGTTGGCCGATAGAAGGTGAAAGTGAGGCTCATTTCTGTACCAAGGCAGTTGACTTGTTTTAAAATTATTACCTCTAGCCTTTCCAAATGGTTAACAACGCTGTAACTCTACTGCTCTGAGTAGGGGCTGTTTCGTCACCGAGAAGTATACTTGGATTCGGGGGGAAAAGCCGCTACCATACAGCTACCTGTGGCAAAATGGGGAAACGCAAAAAGTTACAAGACTCAGCTCCTTCTCACAGCTTGAGAACACTTGGTTCTTGCTTCAAGTGCACTCCGTCACATAGCACGAGAAAACGTCCATTACCAGACGCATATCTAGGACCATATACGGTCAGGTGATGCAAATATAAAGAGCCCAGTCCTAACCTCCAACACTTCTTCTTCCCTTTATCGTATTCATCAGTCCTTAGAATCTGCTCTGTGACTTTCTAGGCGTATGGGGTGTGAATTAAAACAAAGATAAGAAGGGCAGAAAAACACACAGACCCTGTTACAGAAAATAGGGGCTCCCACGTGACATGTCTAAAACTCAAAAGTTAAAACCACCTCATTTCCCTCTCCAACCTTATCCCAACAACCCAGCACCATGACTAACTTCGCCCAACGACTCCGTCTCTTCGCACCCCCAAAAGACAGTCCGGAGGCTAAAGATCCCTCATTATTGATCTCCTACAATGCAGCCAAGGGCTTGTCGGAACTCTCAGACTCAGACGCGTCAATCGTCGTTGCCGTTGACGGTGCGTGTAGGGAGCACCGCGATCAGCATACCAAGTCTGAAACCTCCTACGGCGTTCATTTCGGAAGAAATTCTCCGTATAATCGATGTGGTCGACTCCCTGAGACCGAGCGACAAACGAGCTCGGCTGCTGAGCTGTACGCTGCGAAGATGGCGCTAGAATTTGTGTTGGCAAATATACTTTCCTTGAAGGGCAGCAAAATTGAGGAGGTTGTTCTCATGACGCGATCGGGTTACGTGGTGGGCGCCATGTCCCGCAATATTTCGCAATGGAAGTGGGATGGGAGTCAGTATGTGAATGCTGAAAAGAGGGTCAAGAAATCCAAGAAGGTCATGAAGGTCATGAAAAACTCTCACAGGCTCAAAGATGTCAATGACTTGGTTTGGAAGCTGCTTGATGAGAAGCGAGTTCGTGTCAAATTCTGGCTTCTTCCGCAGAAGTACAATTCCCGTGCGGAAGAGCTGGCAAATCTTGCGCTGGATGATGGCCTATGGAACTGCTACAAAGATGCGGATATTTCGGAGCCAGTTGACCCACCAGGGCGCGCTTCCAAGATATTCAGGCACGAAACTTTGGCGGAATCACAAAACAAGCTCTTTTTCACGCGAGGCCTCAGTCGCATTGAGAGCCCTTTGACTCCTGACAACAACTGGGCGAGAGGACTTATGTCAGACCTGATTGTCTTCATTCTCAGCAACCTCAAACCCGCACAGTATTCTCGATCATTCGAACAATACTTTGGAGCAGACTGGCAAACAGTACTCCGGGATGAACGATCGCGATTGGAAAAGAAAGAGTTTGATCTTCGCCTTGAGTTGAAGTCTTTGGAGGGGTTGTTCCCATCTGGAATGGATTAACCTTCCCCAACGTTGTAAAGGACAGAAAACAGATATCTGATTGGAAAGTATTGCAAGACAGAATCAGCAACGGTTTGTCGCACTTTCCTCCTCTGCAACTACATTCCACTGACCTACTTTCAAATATAGTGGTTCCAATCCAACGCAATGTTCAGGTGGGGGCGGGGTTTATGCGCCTTTTCCTAGATTCGACGGAAATCTGACCCGCCCGAAGGATTAGATGAGTGATATGAGTGGAACCTTCTACTCTACTCAAGGCATTTGGTGTATGCTTAGCGCCGAGTGTATCGATAGATGTGGTTTCGCGGCGAGCCGGGGGATGGGCGTCGCCGAAGACATTTGAAAGCCTTTTGACTATTAGTGAGTTCACGAGGTTTCGTAGTAGTTGTGAATACGGGACAATCTGTCAAAACTACTGTTGTTATATTAATACCACATTATTGGATTAACTTAGACGGGTACATGTTCCATAGCCAATGAGCAATCATGATTATTATGCACCGAAATATGCCTTGAATTTTTCGAAATGCTTTGTGTAGAAAAGTGTACGCGGAATCAGACGACCTCAGTTCAGCCGTGGCCGGAAAGTATCACTATTTCGGTGTCTTCTACATCATTTACATCAAGGGGAACATTTATATGATGTTCGGAATATACAGCGCAGTTAGTGCTTTTGTCCTGATGTGGGAAAGCATCAGAGTGGGGGAAGTGGGTCTACTGTGATTTCAGTTCGTCTGTACCGATCGACACCAGCTCTACAGCAAGAGCGTACAATGCGTCTCCCAAACCTATACCTATCGCCATGCCTCCGAACAACGAAATCGGCATGAAGATCACGAGCAAGAGCATGCAACATGCACGCACGTCGGCAGGGAAAGACACTACTGGCCCTAGCAGTCGACTTTCATTTACCCCGCAATCAGACTGCCCATTTCTACAGCTTCCTCAGGAGCTTCGTGACGACATCTACGGCTATTTGTTTGACTCGACCCGGGTCACATTTGGTGAACAACGCGCTAGTATTGGGATCCGAACTCAGATCAGAAAGATAAAGCCAGCGGCACATTCTCTGGCTTGCTCCGCGTTTGCCGCCAGGTTTTCGACGAAGCCAATAGGCTTTGGCTTGGGAGAATCCTCTTGAGCTTCGAACGTATCATAAGCCTTCTCGAAAAGCTCTCTTCCATCTCCCCGAAGATTATATCCCATAATCGTTGAGTCCATACCAGAGGACACCCTTTTATAATGTCTGATGTGGTCGAAAATGCCGATGTTGTGTGCAAACTTGGTATTTCATTTCCTATTATTGCGTGATTTGAGAGTCCTGAAAATGTCTGACAGCTCCTGAGCCAATAATATAATCTTTCAAATTCGCCAAAACGCAAGGCTTGGGTAATGCTAACCTCTGGACCATCCAGGACAAGCTCTCGAGGTGCTTCCAAACCTGCGTTTAGACACGCTGATAGTTCTTGGCGCGAGCTTTGGTTCGAGGGGAGGTTTACGGATTATTGTACATTGAACAGCTTGATACACTATGGGAACTGCTGGAAGGAGCTACACTATATTACCCAAAACTCAACCATGCTCGGCTTCAAGAAGGAGGAAGGGTTTATGGCCGCCTACCCTTATTTACGACGACCACAGCCCAGTAGATGGATGTGATAGAAGGCTAGTTCCTCGTCAATGTGCTGCCACCACCGCAATGTTGCATGTTGAAACTTACAAATCTTGTAATTTCCTTCGTCATCAAGAAACCGCTTCCCCAATTTCCGCTGGCTGTACAGGACATCTTCGGCCTTTACGGCGCAAGTAACCACGCTCAGCGAGAGCAGACCCTGGAAAACATGGGAGCTCTGAAGCAGTTTCATGGCCAGATTGACGAAATATAGGTACACCGCCATTGATGAATGACGGTCAATGATAGATATATTAATTATTGGCCAAGATACTGAGCCTCTTGGCTTGTTGATGCCAATGCTGGGCGCTGCCAAGTTTTTCTTGGACCAAGTCACCTCAAAAAGTCAATCCGCAAACTCGACATATTCAAGATCATTGACTCTTGTCCAAATTGGAACCAGAAAAAGAGACGCCTGGTGGCTATAAAATCATTCAGAGAGTCCTAATTCGTAGTTTCGGACTGACGTCGAAGTAGGCCCGGAGGCTGAAAATATTCAGGGGCGGGGGACCCTGAAAACACTACAATACACCTTCCTATTCAGGCATGCTTTTATTTCTTCTCATAACGGCCCGCGCGGCCTTGAAAATGATATTTCAGACGCACAAAACCACATAAGCCTCACACGTACCAGCTTCGTGGAAAGCATAACACTACGGTCCACCACGGCTACTGGCATAAATCTTTGGCGGTTCAACAACGCCATATTATTTCCACTAACCTTACCCTAAGGCTCTACAAAGAAGTCGAATTAATATCTCGTGGCCCCGGACACTCATAGTGAGATCGCCTTCCCATTAACCGTCACAACAACAGTGCCATTCTCCTTAGACCCCGCGACAGCAACACTGATCGAAACATTGTTATAC
>QGMK01000972.1:0-14766 GCA_007825345.1 Lachnellula suecica
TTTAAAGTAGATTTGAGCATTGTAAAAGATAGAAGATCATTCCCAAAATGCAATATTCTCTAGAGAACTCACTTGATTTGGGGAAATACGTCGGAGGTGGTGGAGAATATTTATTTTCGGAAAGGGGGGATTTCGGAGGGGTTATTGTGGGACGCATTGTCGCTCGTAAGCTTGAAAACAGAATATCAACAATTAAATGAAAAGTAAGTAGGAAACTATACCTTTTGCTTTATCACCTACATGTATTCCAAAAGAATCATTTAGGAGAATGAATATATATGTCACGTGCCTCTGCTCAAGTAATGCAAAATGAAGCGGAGCTTCTCGGCAACGATGAATCCAAAAACTTACTAGCGTTTGAACTGCAACTTTGCTTCGCTCCCGACGTTCAACTTCGATCAAACCTCTTCCATCAACCCCTTCCTCCTCCACACCACACAACAACATCCAAGATGTTCCGAAGGTATGTGCTATCCATCATTCAGCATGCCAACATCACCTCCCAAGCTTTCTTCTGAGCTTCCTGGGCCCCAATGGACCGATGGAGCTGTCGCCCGGGCTCAACGGAGGAGGTGTCAACATCGCATCGCAATGGGTTACGAGGGATCAATTGAGCTGACGAGGTGTTTGATACTGTAGTGCGATCTCCCCTGCAGTTCGGGCTGCCTCCCGAAGTGCGTTTAGACCAGCTGTTTCCACTGGATTAAGAGCTGCCTCATCGCGATTCGCGAGCGACAACGCGATCCACGGCAAGATCCATCAAGTATGCCTAAAGGGACACCCTGGAGACTCCTCGTGCTAATCTGTTCAGGTCATTGGAGCCGTCGTAGACGTAAAGTTCGATACCGACAAGCTTCCTCCGATTTTGAACGCCCTCGAGACCGACAATGGTGGCCAAAAGCTCATCCTTGAGGTCGCGGTACGTAGACAAGCTCGATCACAACAGCATAAACTGACAGCTACAACAGCAACATTTGGGAGAGAATGTCGTCCGCACAATTGCTATGGATGGTAAGGATTTGACCTCAATTGAGCACTGTTGCAGAAATTAACGCGAGGCGCATCACAGGTACCGAAGGTCTCGTCCGTGGCCACAGAGCTTCCGACACTGGCAACCCCATCATGGTACCAGTCGGTCCAGGAACTCTCGGTCGTATCATGAACGTCACTGGTGACCCAATTGACGAGCGTGGACCCATCAAGCACACCAAGAAGCTGCCGATTCACGCCGACGCTCCTCCCTTCACCGATCAATCCACCGCTGCCGAGGTTTTGGTTACCGGTATCAAGGTCGTCGATTTGCTCGCCCCATACGCTCGTGGAGGAAAGATTGGTCTTTTCGGAGGAGCTGGTGTCGGAAAGACTGTGTTCATTCAAGAGTTGATCAACAACATTGCTAAGGCTCACGGTGGTTACTCTGTCTTCACTGGTGTAGGAGAGCGTACTCGTGAGGGTAACGATCTTTACCACGAAATGCAAGAGACTCAGGTCATTAATCTTGATGGCGAGTCTAAAGTCGCTTTGGTCTTCGGTCAAATGAACGAGCCCCCGGGAGCTCGTGCCCGTGTTGCTCTTACTGGTCTTACAGTAGCAGAATATTTTAGGGACGAGGAGGGACAAGATGGTAAGCTATCTACGACCATGTGAAGGGAAATCTGCTAATGATTCTAGTGTTGCTCTTCATTGACAACATTTTCCGTTTCACCCAAGCCGGTTCCGAAGTGTCTGCTCTTCTCGGTCGTATCCCATCTGCTGTCGGTTACCAACCAACTCTCGCCGTCGACATGGGTCTCATGCAAGAGCGTATCACCACCACCACCAAGGGATCCATTACCTCCGTCCAGGCCGTTTACGTGCCCGCTGATGATTTGACTGATCCTGCTCCTGCTACCACCTTCGCCCATTTGGACGCCACCACTGTGTTGTCCCGTGGTATCTCTGAGTTGGGTATCTACCCTGCTGTCGATCCTCTTGACTCCAAGTCTCGTATGTTAGACCCCCGTATCATCGGACAAGACCACTACGACACTGCCACCAAGGTCCAACAGATGTTGCAAGAGTACAAGTCGCTGCAAGATATCATTGCCATTTTGGGTATGGATGAATTGTCGGAAGCTGACAAGTTGACTGTCGAGCGTGCCCGTAAGCTGCAAAGATTCTTGTCGCAGCCATTCGCTGTGGCTCAGGTTTTCACTGGTATCGAGGGTACTTTGGTTGCGTTGAAGGACACCATCCGATCGTTCAAGGCCATCATGAACGGAGAGGGTGATGACTTGCCAGAAGGTGCATTCTACGTAAGTCCCAATTCCCCCTGCTTACCAATCATCCCCACCCAATACTAATTACAACTAGATGGTCGGTGACATCGATGCCGCTCGCGCCAAGGGAGAGAAGATTCTTGCCGACCTCGAAAAGGAGTAAGCGAAAACTTAGACGGACGGGGTGTAGAAGGAAGGCTGTGTATATGTGGGAGTGAGACGTGACGGGGACGGGCTTGGTGCTTTTGGGGGTGCGGTTGTGTACAGACGGCGGCATGGAAGGCCTCAAAAAAACATGGACAAAGATAATCCTCCTCTGCGTATACGTATCGCATCTCCTTAGCTTGTAACAGAATCACTTTTACCTTTTTTTATTTATTGCTGTGTTTGTGCTTTGTGTGATTGAAGGGTACTGATTGAGTGTGTGACGTCCCTTGTGCTTGTGCTTCTGCTTGTGTTTATGAAAAGGGCCGCGCCGATGTGTGCATGTACCCGTCTCCACATTCACCTCCGCTTCTCGTTTTCTTTCAAGTATTCCCAACGACTCAAGGACGCCTTCACCTCCTAAGTAGGAGTCAGCGCCCCAGCATTCGGCGTCTTTTTCAAATTTTGTTGCACATCGCATCTGGTCGCCGAATCCGTGCGCTCGGCGACTTCTGCTCGCGGGGTCCAATCGGCGGTTTCTGGTGCGTGTTGGAATGTGAAATGTCGCCAAATCACGTTGTTTTCGGCGGGTTTCTTTGGGAGAGCAGGGGCTTGCTTGTTTTGTTGCACGTCGTTGTTTAAGTCGCCGATAAATGGTTGCTGACGGCGAGTTTCTGGGGTTTGGGGCGTGGAGCTGGCTGAACTCACCGGCTGGCTATATTCTAACCGCTGATAAGTGGTTGCTTGTGCTTTTCGTTGCATATCGCAGAAGAAGTCGCCGGTAAAGGGTGGTGATAACTCGCCGAAGTATACTCGGCGCCAACCAGAATCAACTTCTGTTGCAAGTCGCGAAAATACTCGCCGAGAGATACTTGCCGAAATATACTCGCCGTGAAACAGATGTAGCTTTTGTTGCATATCGCAATAGAATTCGCCGGTGATAACTCGCCGTCAAACAGATGTAGCCTTTTGCTGCATAGCGCTATTTAAAGTCGCCGACAAACTATTGCTGACAGCGAGTTTCTGCGCTTTTGGGCATAGAGCTTATTATTCTAGCCGGCTGTTTATATTTAAATAGCTGACTATTGCTAAGTTGGGCTTCTTAGTGGCATCATGTTAATCAGGGCTAGGTTAGCAGCACGGAAGCCAACTCTCGTGGTCGTCAATTTCCAGAACTCGAGGCAGGAAACGTTGGCTGCAATGTATGCGGTGTGCAGGACAAAACCTGCTGGAGTCTATGTCCCGAGAGATGAGCGGCGTTGGAGGATGTGCGGATACGTCAGGTATTGAGACTTCTATAGGATGATGTGTTCGATAAATTGCACGAAGTGTGGGCGAAGGGTGAGGAGAAAGAGAATGGTAAAAATGCCGCGTGCGGCAATAATATAAATGCAAATGGCCTCCATGATAAATTTAATATATGAATCTGAAGACCATCAAATGGAAAGGAAGGTTGGGTTGGTGAGACGTAGTTGAAGCGCAGACAGAAGAACAAAGGACCTCGAGACAGTTGCACAGAGAATCTTGCGGAATAGGTAGTAGAAATGAGCTTGGGTCAACGGGGAAAGAAGGTTCATCTAGAAGACCAGACATGGGATCATCGGGTGGCACAGGAGAGGATAATGGGATGGTAGAAGAGGGGATAACCAAAAGACCACTAGGAACAGGATGCCAGACATGGCGCGTGTGGGGTGGTGGGGGGTTGCAGCCAGAAGTAGCTGGCCACCCCAAGACATGGGGCTCGGGTTGATCATAAATACGACGCGCCTGTAGATGACCCGGTTCGTTGGAAACAACAATTTCAGGACTGTGGCTTCAAAGAGGTCACAGAAGAAGTGTTCAAGATGCCATGTGGACGTTGGGCGCGAGATGAACGCCTTCGGCTCATCGCCGCTTGAAAACAACACAACTTAGTCAACAATTTGAAGAGGAAAGGATGGCAGAGGACGGGCGAAAACTACAACGCCGGCTCGAGCAAGATGCCGCAATCACAATTCTCATACAGCCGTCCCCGCCAATACATATGAGACGAGCACATTGCCGGGCAAACGAGTGTTTTTTCACAGATGCATTGCCAAGAGGAAATAACCTGATCATGGCTAATTACCGAATTGCTTTTGTGAGCGATCACCTTCAGTACTTCTACACATCGTACCTAGAGAAGAGAATCGACCTTCCATCGCTAGCGCCGTCTCGATTCAAGCTCGACACGGATGGTTATCGGTGGAATGACGACTGGCCTTGGACATGGGGCCTGATACTGCGGAAATGGTTCCAGTATAGCGGGTGCGTCGACCTCGCCAGGATTGCAGGATATGTTGACACCTACGACACATTTGAGATAGAGCACGGCGCTTTTAGCACAGTACATATCGACTGGCAGCTAACTCAGTTAAACCAGTGTAAGGCCGATCGAGGATCTTGCGGCTCCCCGCCTGGGCCGAAAAGGCCAGTATCACCAACCCTGGAGGAGTTTAAAACGGGAGGCACCAAGGCATGCTCCATCAGTGAGGTCCTTCAACACCCATATATGGAAAGACTATCTACGGAGATCGTTATCCAGGGTCCCCTCTGTCATAGCTTCTTGGTGGTCCCAGAGCAGGAATCAAAGGAGGCTGAGCCTGATAACGAGGATGGATCGCACCTCCAGCTGAGGTCCGTAAGCCAGGGTGGCATCTCTCCCCCTCGCGAAGACGACGAGCAAAGCAGTATGTTGAACAGCGACCGCAAGTGACGAGCAATGAGCCCACCTCCTGGCAGCTCATACTTGTGACCTAGTCAGCCAGGGATCGTTTAACAATTCCCCAGCCGTCATTCGCTTCTCCGGTTCCCACTGCAACATCGACTTAATAAAGTTGAGAAATAGCTCTTTATCCTTCCCGTTGAGATTCTCCTCCGCAGCCTCAAGACTACTAGACGGCAAAAGCGGTAAGCGTTCTGGTTCATTCTCGTCTGGTTCAAGCCATTTGCCATTCCCGTCGAACCATTCCGCAGATCTCTTGCCCCGCTTGATGAGCTCCAGCGGTGGTGGTCCGAGAACGGATATCAGTTCTGTAAGATGAGCACGAGTTGTGTAGCGGCCTTGTTTCGGATCTTGCCCACTAAAGAGATGTTTGCCTTCAAAGATATCCCATATCTACTACCAAGTCAGTAAAAGAGTCTCACGAACCTATTTCTGCGCTTGGAAAATGGTCACTCACCATGACGCCGACATTCCAGATATCAGCGCTATAACTCCACGGGAGTTTCAGCATCACTTCTGGACACCTGTAAACATCGGGGTAGGCGTCATAGTTGTTAATTTTTGTCCCACATACCGCATTTCCAAAGTCGCAAAGTACTGGCTCCCCTATAGACTCTGGCATATCCAGAGTCCGGGAAATATATATTTCTCGATCCACCGCTTTCTTTCGCGGTGAGGGCTGAGCAATCTCGGCCTCCTCAAAAGCAGCAAGAATAGAGGTATCTTCGATAAAATGAAGAATGTTATCTGATTTAATGTCTAAATCAAATCAAATCAGCAGAGATTCTACCATGAAAGCCTAGAGTAGATTGACCTGTGTGGATCAACTTCCGGTCCGTGTGAAGATAGCTTAACGCAAGTAAAAGGCGTTGGAGGTTCACTCGAAGCAGGTCTTCCGTGAGCCTATCCCGACCACTCCGTTCGAGGAGTGTCCTTATACTGTCCCAGAGGGGTTCATGTACGAGGCATGGATGTTTATCTCCACGATTCATCAACTCAAATGAATTAAGAGCAGTGCGCACGTAGCGGTAGCCAAGTCTTGATTTATTTCCTTGGCTAATGTGCTTATAAATGGCAATCTCATCCGTATCCTGGCCATCACTTGTAAATATTTTGACGGCAACGTGACGATGGGCTCTTTTTTGAAATTAGCCTCATCTTATGTTAGGGGATAGCATCGCTGACTGTAAATCCCGTGCAAGCCAAACCGTTGACGAATTTCCAAACCCCAGCTTTCCGACGATTTGATACCGCGAAGAAAGAACATCCCCAATCCGCGCTGGGTAATATCGGTCAATTCCGAAATTTTCCTCTTCAAACTTTTCTGATGGGTTGATAAATGGGATTTTCACATTCGAGTATTGCCGTGGTGGAGAGGGTGCCCGTCTGACGGCACTTTTGGCCCACTTTAGGAGTCCAGCCATGATTGAGATATGCTTGGTGATCTAACGGGATATCTCGATGTGGCTTTGATGGTTTACAGGAAGTATCTAAGGAGCTGGAGGGTGGGAATGGGAATGGGAATGAATCGGAGAAAGGAACGAGGCTGGGTGCACGTGCAACAGTTGGTCTGAGCGTGCAGTGCATACGGCATCCTCTCGGCTGTTGACGCGCGCGCCTGAAGACTTATGAATAGATGAATAGTTTTGCACAAACCACTTAGAGAGGAGTTATTTGGAGTGGCTCATCTCCCAACCGCCAGTACTATGTAATAAGTGAACGTGCGACGTGGTTGGTCGGCACACTGAACGCTCATGCAAAGTCCAACTCGTCCAACAGGATCTGGTTCGAAGAACGCAAGGAGATAGCACCAGACGCCGAAACGGAACTCGAGTCCTTGACCGACCAGGACTACATGATCTATGACTTCCAGATCCCCGGATTCTCCCTTCACGACAAAAAATGGTGCTTGTTCTCAGTTGACTTCATTGAGCCCGTGATCTTCAACGTTCAAGCTTTTGAGACTCTACTCCTTCCGAAGAAGCACAAGGATATAGTCCATGCTTTGGTGAAGAATCATGGTTCTGATGATTTTGATGACATGATCAAAGGGAAGGGCAAAGGCCTGGTTTTTGTTTTGTATGGGGAGCCAGGAGTAGGCAAGACGTTCACGGCGGAGAGTATAGCTGATGATATCCAAAAACCGCTTTATATGCTGAATTCGGGGGAACTGGGATTCGAGCCAGTTCGTGTTGAGTCAAACTTGAACTCTGCTCTCAAACTCGCCGCCCACTGGGGGGCAATAGTATTGATCGACGAGACCGATGTTTTTCTCGAGCAGAGAACCATACATGATCTCACACGAAACAGCTTAGTATCTAGTAAGCCTGAAACTCGGAAAAATATTTTTTTTGTTTGTTAAGGGTCCCAGTATTTCTTCGAAATCTCGAGTACTACCAAGGCATCTTATTTCTCACGACCAACGGCCTAACGAGTTTTGATCTCGCCTTCAAATCCCGCATTCATCTTGCCCTACGCTACTAAGCACTAAGCCAGGACAAACGAAAAGAACTCTGGAAGATGTTCATCGACCGTACGTCCAAAAACACAACAGAAGCTTGGCCTGAGAGTGTTTTCGATGATATATCCAAGGTCACGCTCAACGGTCGCCAGATCAAGAATGCCGCCCGCACCGCTAACACGCTAGCCAAATCAGCCCAGGTACCACTTGGTAAGGAGCACATTGAACTTGTCATTGATACTATCAGAGAGTCTGAAGAGGACTTCAACAACAATCCAGAGGATCCTGCAAGGGGCTCCTTGTGAGGTGGATTGCTGGAGATCATTTTTGAGAAGGTGTTGGAATGTATCTCAGAAATGCAAAATATTATTCACGTGATTTCAATGCAGGACTTCATGATCATTCTTTGACATCGAAAACAATATATGCATTCAAAAACAAATCCCAATTAAAAGCATTTATACGAGATTACAGCCTAAAACGAAATGCTAAGACGTAAAATCTGAGTTGCGAATCTGAAGACAGAAAGGCATTCTTTATCGAGGCTCTACAATCCAGCCATTGAAATAGCCAAGAATACTGCTGAGTGAGACTTGACCAAGCTCATAAACCCGCTTTAGGAAGAGTTTTAAGAAGACGATAACTGGCAGGAGCAAGACGTTGCAAAGATCAATGACACGGAGAGCATGATTGAACTTTAATGTAGGAGAAGCATATTGCATCATATAATCTCCGGAATGAGTATATAGCTAGATGAAAAGAGTATCACAGGAGTAGACAAGAAAAGCCCAATATTAAAAGTAATCTTAATAACACGCCGCACTCCATCTCCTTGTTCTCGCAGAATTAGAACGGGTCAGAATCGCGAGGGGTACGGACCCTTCCTTTAGAAGGCACCGAACTATAGACTGGTACAACCTTTCGCAGGCGTTCCTCGATCTCATTGTCCTCTTCCTCGGAGACATCCGTGATTCCCTGCGCACAAGTCCATCGCGCAACGTCTTCTTGTACAGAGCCACGAATGATGTTGACCGACGCTAAGCACCCGGGGAACATTTCGCTCGAAAGGCTTGAGCAGGTCGCAATGCAATCATTCAAAGTCGCTGGCGTCCTTCGGAATTCATCCCCTTCTGCTTCAAGAAATGCTACGCGTTGCGCCTTTGTGGTGGTGTTTTCTACAAGATAGAGGAAGTCATCTGGAGAAAACTTCAGGATGCTGTTGAATAGGCTCCAATATCTAGGACTTTGTTCCCCCCATGCGAGCTTCTCCAGGGACCGTCGAGGCATGCCATGGGAGTGGTATTCCTGGATTGTCTGATTCGAGGGGAACAGGTCGAGCTCGATGAGCTGCTTGATGTGGTAGATGAGTTCGCTGAGGTCATGCATCGCGTTGTTGGAGAATGTGCGGACGAGGCGGATACGTAAGTCATCGGATGAATTCGGAAAATCTGGATCGAATTGCGTGTATGCTTGATCGTGGAACAGGTTCGTGTATGTCCAGTAATTGTAGACAGCTCGATGGACGCGTAGTTTCTCGTGCTGACGAAGCAGGCGACGATGATGAGATCCGAATCGCCATCTGAGTCTGGGATACAGCTCCACCCATCTCTCTGCAACCTTGCCAAACTCCACCATCTTCTTCATCAACTCGACAGTCAGCTTTGGCTTGTCCTCGTCGACATCGAGGATACGTTCCACCATATTTGTACGACGAAATTCTGTTCCCATCGGTCTGCGACTCTTCTCGTGTTCTTTGCTTAGGACGAGCTTCAAGAGCTCCGGCAGCGGGCCGTACGAGTTATGCATAGTCTGTTCGAGGATTGGCATTCGGCGGCCGAGGAAAGTGCGGTAGTTTTTCTTTGAGGTTTGCGCAAGGTGGAGCGCGTCTTGAACATGGGTGTATTCGTAGATCTTCTGGAGGACCTCTGTGGAGAGATTGGTGATCGACATCTTAGTTTGTATTATTTTCTGGTGCCGTGTTAGCAATGGCATTGAGCTGAAGGTAGTTGGAACCGTACTTTTCTAGCTTTGGGATTTTGACTTCTTCGACTCTGCAAGCAGCTCTGATCAAACGTGGTTGACCTATCTATCTTCTCTGGCGTCTTCTTCGCCTCTCCTTCACACAATGGATTTCTAATGAACAAAATTTGGGTATCGATTCAATCGACAGGTACGCAAATGGAGCGTAAACCGTGGTGACAGCTGTGATAAACAACCACCAACGGCGCGGGAGGCAAGAGACCTAACTCTCAACCCCCCCGCCATTGGGGGTATAGAAAGAACAGAGAGCATCATTTGATGCTCTGCTGCTTGAGAACGCCAGTCGTACGAGACTGAGAATCTGTGGTTGAGTCATGATTGTTGTTGTTGAAGGAAGAAAAAGTCCGAGGTAAGATTAAGGGGGATATATTTAATTGTTGCTTAGTCAGAAGCTTCGTAGAGCCTCAGCTGCACGTGAATATGTCGAACTGCAATAAAATATCCAAGTTGCATTCTAATTTTGGTTTAAATTTTTTTGCCTGTTCTTCCGTCATATAATCAAAATTTTAGTTATAACACTGCTGCGCCGGGACGTTCAAGGTAATCCATGGGAGGTAAGTTGCAATGTTTGTTAGATCACGAGATCAAAACTGGAGTCTATTTCTGATCTGACCTTGGAAGTGATCTATAAACCAAAAGTTCATATGGATTTAATCATGGCTTTATTAAGGGCGAGACTTCAGAGTTGTCGTGACTTCGTTTGACTTGATTTGGAGGAAGAATATGGAGACGGTACCCCGCAAGTGTTCAGAATCGCAACAAGCATAGCCTGCCGCTTTGCAATACTTGCACAAATCAGGATATCAGCCTCTTCAGATCTATTTACAACTATGGCTACATCGATGGCTATTGAACTCTGCCCACAATCAAAGCCTTTTTCCTCCCCGAGTAGATTCGATTGCAGGCTGCAGCCACTGTTAAGCACGGCGCATCCTATCAGCTGGGATCTTCGAGTACATTTCTCGTTATCGACATCCGTTTTCCCCCTAGCCTCCCCATTCCATTTCATATTCCAAGTTGATCCGCCCAAGTCCTCTCAACAAGCTTGGCCAGTGGCCCTCGCTTTCCCTAGAGTACGCTACTTATATGAGTCGGAGCTGCGAATTGCGTTGTTGCTAAGGTCTTTCCCGCATTTTGACAGTCAACTATTATCGCATCCTGTCAGATTTGGAACGAAATATCATGGCAGTGCAGGGAGTCCAACGTAGTACGAGAAGGGCTGGTGGGGTGAGCATACTTTGTTGTTGAGTACAAGCTGGAATAGTGACGGATGATGTGCTATTTCCCGTAGTGTCATTGTCATCAGCTCCATTGGCGCCGGTGCCGCCACCAGCTGGACTCTTGGCGATCTTTTGGCAACCTTGGAATTGTTCAGTGCAGCTGCGCCCGACAGCGTTATTCAAGGTAACCTGTTGACCAATTTGCTTTCAGATATGCTCTGTGGGTCGACTGACAACGGACGTTGCTTACGAATGTGTTTGTACCAACAGCATAGGGTTTTGTGACGTTGCCCGTGGCTGTGATCTTAAACGCATATAAGTCATATGGCCATCTTTGTTTCCTCTCCAGTCTAATTTGAAAACTTACTGGACTCGCTGCCACTCCCCCGAGAGCTCCTGAGAATGTCTATGGCATGATGTTAGTATAACCGTCCTTGGTATGTGATAATAAGTTTGCAAACAGACCGCTTTCTTTCGCAGGTACTGGAAGTGGAGTTTAACCTACCTGGAGATTAGGGCCTATATTAATAGCAGACGCGCTAGCTGGCGCAGCGGATGAGGAAGTAGGAAACTTTGAAATATCCTCGACAGATCTGGGTATTGATATGACAGATGATGCTTTTGCTATACCAAGCGCTGGAATGGGCGGTGAAGGCGATATATAAGATGTTACCAATGGATTTGTCGTTTCGGCCAAGATTGAAAGAGTCGAAAGGCCCGACTTCGAAAATTTGGACGAGATCGAGGCCTTGGAAGACGTCCCAAGTCTGTCGAATTCGTTCACGTAAGCATGGTTTCGAGAATCAGTTCTATGCTTACGTAGTTTGAGCACCGATAGCTGGCGTATGAACCCTCTTGTCCATTATCGACTTCATAACAGCACCTCCCAGCAAAATACCCGTCGAGAACACCATCAGTGCCACCATCGCCCAAATCAGTCGCAGTCCGCAAATTCGCCCATTCAGCAGCCGGTGCTTTAGGTCGAACTCCACCCTCCATCTTCTCCACGACCTTTTTTTGCCATTCGTGTTCGTTCGAACTACCTCAGGCGATGGGTCAAAATCGACCTGCAATCTTTCCGACGACAGCTGTCGCGCTTTCATTGATAACTTTTCTAGACTGTCGATTGAAATTTGTCGAGCCTCTTTCAGAAAGTCAATAGTAGGCATTGTAGTTAGTAGTAAGAAATCAAATGAGTGTTGTATTGCATTGAAAAATCAGAATCGTGCCAGATGAGAATTTAAGACGAAGAGACAGCGCATTCTACTTTTACCGACAGGATAGACCTTTTCAACTTGCCAAACCAGAAGGATCCTGGCCACTGCTTCTCTTTCATACACGAAACCCAGAGTAGGAGTCACACTGCAGCGAAATGTTGGTGTTTTATATAGGCTTCGACAAGCGAGGCCGACCAAGAAAGCGACCTCGATTTCAGCCTGTATCGCTGAGGGGTGACATTGAGGGCAGCAGAATGGGAGCCCGGTTTTAAGGAGGAGAAACTGAGGGGAGAACAACCAGTAATGTACCCCGCAGTGCGAGGCAGGAGTATTAATCTTGTAACCAGCGATTTTTTAAGCTCGGGGCACGGCAGCACGTGACTCCGACAGTTTGTCACTTCCAAATATCGCAATCAGCACGAAGGAGTCCCAGAAGCTTTTTTTATACAGGAATTCCTACTCGGATGTAGTGTATTTGATTGCGCGATTATTGACGCATAGATTAGTTGTACTTTGTGGATGACTGAATCATGGGATCGACCTCCAGCCCCAAGCACTAGCTCCAGCACTGGTAGTTCTGAGACTGAAATTGGCCAAAACCACGGGAACCAGCCAGCTAGCATGAACGTAGAGCCCAGCTTTCACCGGATCTCCTGTCCAAAAGGGGTATTATCTTAACATTTAAGTCCCTACTACTATGAGTCAGGATATGAGTCAGGACGATCAAATACTTCAGCCTAACGACGCATAAATCGCACAAAACAGCGCAGATTCCTCTCACCCCATCGGAATACAGATACACAGTCCACGAATACAACGTGGAAAAAAATGGGGAAAATGGAGGATATGGTTCCAAAACCCACACTACAAATCGAGCCTTTTCAGCTCCAACCCTTCCTCGACCACAGTTTGTTGCGTCTCAAGCATAACGGCACCTCCAAAAGCACAGCAGCCGCCGAACCCAAAATCAAAGTTTGCCACCCCCAGTATTCCACTGCGGAACCAGAGCCAAAGCCAAAATCAAGACTGGAGACAATGCCGCCGGAGATCATCTTAATAATCATTCAAAATATGGATCGCGCCACAGCCGCTCGTATGGGCCTGACATGCACGAGTCTCTACAACGTACAATTCAGCCTGACCGGCCCTACGAACATACACGAAACAAGTATGTGGATAGACAAAGATACTTCCAAGATCATGGAGAAGAGCTTGAAGAGCACAATAGAGAATTGGTTGGGGCGCGATTACGAATGGTGCAACAAGCGCTTGATGTTTGTACCCAGAGGCCGGGGTTGGGCGTTTGCAAGCTGGATGCCGCGAGAGCGGGTTGGAGAGGACTACGCAAAATACATGGTTAGGGAAGAAAATAAATGTCAGATTCTCTCACAGCAGAGTTTCGATAAGGCGTCGATGGAAAGGCGGGCGGAGTTTAAAGAGGGGAAGAAAATCGCGCTGAGAAAGTTTCAGAAGAGGGGGACGCTGAAGGACCTTAAGAGGGCGGAGCAGTTGATTCGGTATGCAGAGGAAGCGCGGAGAGACTGCGAGGCATTTCGGAAGCCATAAAGGGTCAAATAATGTAAGTCTAGTCAGAAATTCACATATCTCCAGGGCCGGGAACAGATCACCTTCGTATATGCACGTTGAAGCAAAACAGTGTTGGAGTACGAAAGTCGAAGTATATGGCTACCAAGCTGAATGTCGGAAGGTGACCAAAAGCCGAAAATAGGACTGCGGTCTGGGGGAAGCGATAAGGCGACAACGGGACTTTCGAATGCAGGAGCGAGGAGTCCCGAATCGCAGCTTGCAACTTGCGGAAAAGTGGGAAGATGAAGTACATCACGAGCGTTTGGAAGGCGCGACTAAGGCAAAAATCCAGGACGAAATCGATAAAATGAGCTTAACTCTCACAGAGAGCTTGAGTATCAGCAAGATCCCTCACGCCAACAATACAGACTTCAAAGTAAGATAGCAAGAGCAACCTCTTAAGGTAAAGTTTGTATAATCATGCTCACAAATTAATGTAGCTCATTGGTAGTGACCATGAAAACAAAGTTGTAATCACAGGTCGCGTAGGGAATATCAACAAAAATACATTTCAATGCTTACTTCACTCATGTATACTATGATGTCGCGTTGGTTGGGATCAAGAGGCGGTGAGCGTTCGGAGACACGTGTAATTTTCTCGCGATCGCATCGCAATTTCAACAATTTACCTGTGGCATATGGATATCTGCGAAGGTAAAGATCCCATCAAGGCAACTGGGGAGTTCGGAGCTCGAGAGTGCAAGATCATGGCGAGGAAAGGTGGTTAGTAAGTAAGATCGGAGGTTATTCCGGCACTCACTGGTGAACCTTGAATCTGGCGTTCACGTGACCCTCCCCTTCATTTCACTACCCTCCTAAGCGGCGACGACGAAAGCTCAGAGTCAGTTTGGGGGTATCGAGACAATCTCAGACGTCCTGAGACATTCAGAAGAGCTGAAAACCTCGCACCGGCCTTATTAAGCATATCTCATTATTCTCATGCCACCTAACTGGGTATAACCACTGCCCACCATCCTCACCTAACAAAAAAGCAATGCTCACTTTGACATATACACTTTCCTCAGACATATGTACCCACCCTTCACCTCTTCTGATTAAGCCCCAAAAACTCCCACTGCTTCTCCCACTGCTCCAC
>QGMK01000973.1:0-14763 GCA_007825345.1 Lachnellula suecica
GGATGCGGTCGTTTTGCTGAGGTCGATGAGGGATGTGGCTACTGAGATTGTTTTTTTGAGGTTGGCTAGCTCTTTGTGGATAGTGTTGATTTCGCGGTCTCGGGCGGCTGCTTGGGTGGAGAGGGCTTCGTAGTCGTAGAAGAGGTTTAGCTGCTCGGAAGGGATTACAATAGTCTCTTTGAAGGTTCGATAGGGATTGTAGTCGTTCTTGCATTTCTCGCAGTTGCATTCGAAGAAGTATCGCTGCTGTAGCTCTGCTCTTCGGAGATCGCGGGCTTGTGTGAAGTCGACGTAGGAGATGAATATTTGCTCATCAGCCTTGATTGCATCCAGCGCCATCAGTGAAATGCATCGCCCATCAAACATGATAAACGCATTTGGTTTGCAAGAATGATTTGCAAGAGCTAAGGTCGGCTCATAACAAAGTCCAACAGGCGTATCATCCGGAAGAGTGGCTCTGAACGCATTGGTTGCCATCTATTACTGTATGAGTATTTGTATGCAAGGTCTAGAAGGAGAGACTCACAATGCAAAGCAAACGCGTGACGGTGTCCATCTTATCCGCCGGCGTCTTGGAGAACTCGAGGGCTCCCTTTGACTGAAGCACAATCTCATCCCACCTCTTAGAGCTCTTCTTCAAATCCTGAACATGGTGCTCGAGACCAGCAGACCGAGCATCTAGCTCATAACTAGGTCTCATATAGCGAAGAAGCGTCTGGTACAAAGCTCGTACCGGAGTTGGTGGGATGCCTGGGAGTTTCTGAAGCAGCGAACACTCGTTCTTATGGATAAGCTTCCAATCGGCCTTTTGGCATGTCGGCGTACAGTAACGAACAACCTTACATCCTGTACATCTCTTGAGGGACGAAATGTCACTTTCGACCAGGCAATACGAGCACACTTTCTCGAGAGCGTCCTTTTCGACGACGATCAGAAATGGCTCACTGATCTTGACAATTGGCTCCCCGGCATTGAGATCTTTGCTGGCTGCAAGACCATTGCCTAATACTGGATCCTTGACTATTTTCGAGTAGTTGAAATCCATGGCTGGTGTGGATGGATGCTGGACTCACCCAGAGCTTCATAATTTTAGGTTGGGCACTTGGTGAAGTCCGAGCTTTTGCCGAATTTTCTGTCCCTGAACGGTTTATTGATTGAACCACATAATATAGTCACATGGATTTGCAGAATTCCCTTGCAAGGCAAGGTGCATAAATGGGTTTGAAATAATATCATTGCCTGCACAAGGTATTACGAGTAATACCGATACTTCTGATCGTGCATTAATGCTACCTGGGATCCCTACGCCTGCTAGTATACACTCTCTCGTCTTCTGCCAAAAATCTAGTTGTATTGCATATAAGTTGCAGTAGAGTTGAACTTCAGGTTCCCCTTAATGACCTTGTCAACTGCACTCAAGAAATCCTTCTCCGTAGCGACCTTCCTACGCGCACGGATAGCGAACATACCGGCCTCCGTGCACACACTCCTCAGCTCAGCACCGGTCGAGTTGGGGCAAAGACGCGAAATAAGCTCCCATCTGATATCACGCTCGACAGACATACTCTTGGCGTGGATTCGGAGGATGTTGGCTCGCCCCTCAAGATCTGGGAGAGAAAATTCAATCTTTCGATCGATACGTCCGGGTCTCATAAGAGCGGGATCCAGAGTCGAAGGTCTGTTGGTGGCGAACATGACCTTAATGTTTCCTCGTGCATCGAAACCATCCAGTTGGGTAATGAGCTCCAACATAGTTCTTTGGACTTCGTTATCTCCTCCAGCACCATCATCAAAACGGGCACCTCCAATAGCATCGATCTCATCGAAGAAGATAATGCAAGCCTTCTTCGTCCGGGCCATCTCAAAAAGCTCTCGGACCATTCGTGCACCCTCTCCTACGTACTTCTGTACCAGTTCACTTCCAATAACTCTGATAAATGTGGCATCTGTTCTGTTGGCAACAGCTCTGGCGCAAAGAGTCTTTCCGGTTCCTGGGGGTCCGTACAGCAGAGCTCCCTTGGGTGGGTCGATACCAAGGTTGACGAATCGTTCTGGGGATAAAAGTGGCATCTCAACGACTTCACGGAGCTTCTCCACTTGTTCCTTGCATCCTCCAACATCACCATATGTGACATCTGGCTTGTCCTCGACCGTCATCATGGTAACACTAGCATCGATCTTCGGTGGCAGGGGGAGGAGAATTTGGTACTTGTTTCGGTCGACACTGTATGAGTTAGCATTCGGACCTTGAATCTACTTTAAGCATGCTTACCCAACTCTCATTCCTTCCTCAATATCCGTAGGACTGACACGCTCTCCAAGGTTGACCACGAACTTGGCGATTTGCTTGACGTTGATGACATATTTGCTCTTCTCAGCTTCCTTCTCATCAGCGATGATTTTTGTACACCGGGCCACTTGTAAAGGTTGCTCCTCGGACATTCGTTGACGGTCTGCGGCGACATCCCAGAGATGTGGTGGTGCTAGTCCGGTATCTGATTCCTTAACACCAATCTTCTCGTTCACGCTGGCTTGTCTCTCCTTGATCTGTTGTTCGAGCTTCTTGAGGGGTGCTGCATATGGAGCTGCGCCATAGGTCTTTAGGACTTGGATATCCCTTTGGAATGTTAGTAAAGTGGTTGGGCTGGATGCTGGGGAAGATGTACTCGTCCGTCAGCGGCGTGATCTTCTTCTCTTCTATCTCATCATCTGCGAATTCCTTCTTATATTTCTCCCACGACTGGCCCGTGGCACTCGCTGAGACGTCTATTAGCAGATAAATGAAGCTGAGAGGGTGTTGGCATACGCATGGTGACTGGAGGGAGAGGATGCGCTCGGGGACTGGCTCAAAAGGTTGTAAAAAGTCGCAACGTCCGAAATTACAGACTCAGGCAGAAGGCAGGCTTCGGAGAATATCCAGGATCCTGTGAGAGATTTAAAATCCTCAAGACTGCGTTGAATGGTCGATCTTTGAAGGTCGTCGATTAGTTGTTGTTGAAGGCGAGCAGGCAGCTTGAGGACGTATCGCGCTGCACGGTAAGCTCTCGGTCCGCCGCAGCTAGCGCCAGTTACTTCATGCCCCATATCTCAGGCACACAACAACACATAAACCTCAGGTCAGCTTCCATTCAACTTCACATTTTACAAAATTTTATCAAAACATGCTAACTGGATTCAAGCTCAGTTTCCGATATATTGAACAAGCTGCCAGATTCTCTAATCTGGAGAATCTTCTTGAAACTCTTCCCTTGAGGTCCGAATCAAGGCAGTTAGGGGAGATTAGCCCCCAGATCAGTCATCTCAAACAACCTGCAAAAACATGGAGAAGTTAATTCCATAAAGATGACTGATCTGGGGGCTGTCAATCGAGGCCCTCGAATTTCTCAATACATGTTCGACAATAAGCTACTATTGAACATAATCAACAAGAGTCGAACTTGGGATACTCCAATAAGTCGTTTTCACTATTCTACTCTTCTCTTTCAGACTGGCGTAGTGTTTCAATATCTTACGTTATCTTCCACACTGCCAGAATCGGAAGGGTCGATTCTGTATGCTATTGTGTAAGTGTGGGGAGGGTTGCGGGTTGCGGGTCGCGGGGAGAGTTGGACGTCGCTTCCTCTCCTGGCAACACTCTCGCGACCCTCTCGCAACTTCCATATTCAGCAGGCACAACTCACTTGGCTCAAAATTTCCCTCGTTTCTCAAGATGCACTCTCCAACCTTCGTCCTTGTCACTCTTCCCAAACATCCACAATGGCGGGCACTCGCATTCCATTGAGCAATGCCAGCGGCAATGCGCGATCAACGGACGCTCCAAACATTACCAACGGCAAGAGAACCTCGGATGACTACTTAGGCTCTGCCAAGCAAGTTGCAAATGCTTTAGCAAACCCAGCCGAAGATGCTCACGACGAAGACATCCTCGTTCGCCGATCCAAGAGGTAAGTTTGAATGTTCCACGTTGTGTAGAAAGTTTGAATGTTCCACGTTGTGTAGAACATTCTGCTCACTTACTTCAGGGCCAATCGTTCATCTGTCACCGACGACGTCGACGTGCTTACTATCCAACCGACGCCTGTTGAACACGGCGGACAAGCTTCAATTGAGAGCTTCGATGCCCCCGAAACTACCCAGTAAGAATGTCCCACGCCTTGTGAGACTTTTCCTTTCTTCTACTAATCTTTCTACTGATCTTTCAGAGTCAATCGCCCACGGCACGATGTGGATAAGGTGACCGTTGTTGGACACGGCGAACAAGGTCCTATCGAGGACCTCCATGCTGATGAAAGCATCGTAAGTAGTAGCGCCTCTCCCTACCTTCCGCTAGAATCGACGCTGTCGCTTACAGCCAAAATTCTAACCTGCTGGCAGACCCCAACGCGCACCGACTTTGAGTCTGTCTCTCCATTCTATAAGCATTTTGTCTCGGGCCGTGGTGCCTCTACGGAAGAGATATTCGATACCAGTAACAACTTCGCGAAGCCTTTCCGCGCCTTCATGCAAAGCCAACAGGATGGCCTCTCATCCGAAGCTACTATCCGTGCTGTTCTTGCAACGATTCCACAAGACACCGCTTGGGTCCGTGGCCTGCTCAGTCGGATGAAGCAGCTCGCTGGCGAGAAAGTGGTTGTTGTCCTTGGGATGTGTCGCAACAAAGATATGGGCAATGGTCTTTGTTGTTTGTGTGACACTACACCTTTCACTGAGAAGGTCCTGTTAGCCTTCGAGAAGGAGGTGGGGACCAAGATCCTCTTGCTCAACCTTCGGAAAGTCTGTACATCCCAGCTCTTGATGATGCACGTCTAACAAAATACTAGGAGTGCATGAGGCTCGTTGGGGACCAAGGCTGTGTTTTGATCATCAATACAGAGCTGGAACGTCTTGCTTGGGCTACGAAGCTAGAACTCCTGATTGCACAAAAGTGCTTCTTTATCAAGTTCGACTTTGTCTGGGAGTTCTCAGACTGCTGGAATCAAGCGTATGTCCTTCACCGAGCCTCGTTGATACCTCTGCTGACATTATACAGTGACTCGATTGTCTTTGAGACTGGACTGCAATGTCTCGACAATCCCTCAATTCCTCGACGCTACTGCGACTGGGATATTAGCATGATATCAAAGATAGAGGAGTCGCCAGCAAGCACAGCCTCTCGAGCTCTTCTACTTGATGCGCTCCAGTCTTTTCATGGATCTCTTTCTCGTGCAGAGCAGCTTACCCTGTTGTCAGAGACTTCCCAACGAGCATACCAGGCTGACGCTTCCCGAACTTGGTCATATTGTTGTGCCTAATACTTTCATTCCTGGCGACGACGAACCAACGTACGAACCAACGTACTTCCATAACGTGATCGATGGGCTCCTCTATCCGGAGGCTTACGGCTCTACACCTACCGACGGCGTCGATGTTCTACTTGACGTGAGACATTCTCTTTCATCGGCCAACGCACCTACTGAGGCTACGACAACAATCGATGGCCTCAATGGTACAATCGACGACGTCGATTCCCAGTCCACCGCCGCCGCCATCAGCTCCCTGTGATATCACAATTTGCTGAGGATGAAGGTGTTGCTAGAATTGCTTGCTTTGATGGATGAATGACTTTTCTTGGGATGGAGAATAACTAGCTAGATAATCCAACACTTCTCCACATCCCTGACGGTTTCGTGAAAGTTGGTGTTGGTAAATGCTTCTCATCGAGGCCCTCGATGGACATCGACACCATCCGTCAACCTCCTCATGACCTTGAAAATAAGACCAAATATATGTCCCACTTGATATGAAACATTCATGTGGGACGTTTATACGGCTTCTTTTCGAATTATTGATGTAGGTGACTTTGACTGATCATGACTTAAGAGGCTTTGATGAACATGTTAGATAACAATCACCATCATCACAAGGCTTCAACTCAAGCTTGTTGACCACGGCACCTAAATGACACTTTCGATTGTGTAACAAACTTGTATGGTATAGGTCCTCAAGCTTTAATTCAAGCTTGTTCAACATGGTTAATAGTCTGGTGGCGGATGAGTAAGTTACTTTGAATACTTATTTTGCGGAACAAATTGTGATGAAGGACAGGTTTAAAAAAGTTCCATAGCTTGTGAAGTATTTAGGAAGTATGTTTTTAACATAGTTCAATGTAAAGGTTTGTGTTTGTGGAGCTATATACTCTTCAAGCAGCGTAATAAGAAAATGGTGTTTCGTATCGCTTTCTTCGTGATAATGTGTTGATGCCTTAGATTTCAGGCATGGGAGGCGCGAATATTTTTTGGACGCGGCTGTAGCTTAGGTACGCGACATTTCTTCTCGAGCTCCAAAATATTCTCCCTCAACCCAAAACAACTCCAGATATTTCAAGATGGCCGTCACTCAAGCTTCCGGAGGCTCTACCAATGCCGCATTCAAAGTGAGTATTTCTGAGCTTCCTCCACTCGCTTGGTAGCTAACTGGTCAACAGGACAAGGAGAAGCCTATGGCTGTTCGCACGGCGAACATCGTTGCTGCGAGGGGTATGCACCACCTTTAGCTGCTTTAGAATTCTCTTGCTGACGGTTTCAAGCGGTCGCTGACGCGATACGTACATCATGCATGTAACTCCATCCTGCCTTGTATGCCCTTTACTGACTTTGATGCTTTAGTGGGACCCCGAGGAAGTATGCGAAGCCTCCCTACCTCTCTTGAACCTTCAGAAACATGCTGACACCCAAAAATTGGATAAAATGATTCAAAGTGGACGGGGCGAAACCATGATCACAAACGACGGAAACACCATGCTCAAGAGCATGTCTGTTATGCACCCCTCAGCCAAGATGCTCGTGGACCTTTCAGCAGCACAAGATGTCGAGGCAGGAGATGGAACTACGTCCGTAGTAGTAATTGCCGGAAGTTTATTAGGAGCTGCGGATAGATTACTGGGAAAAGGCATTCACCCCTCAGTCATCGCCGAGTCCTTCCAAAGAGCAGCAGCCGCAGCTGTTCAAGTTCTCCACGACATGTCGACTCCCGTCTCTCTTACCGACACCTCCGTTCTTCTTCAAGCCGCTACAACCTCTCTCTCTTCCAAGATTGTGTCTCAACATTCTGGTTTACTCGCTCCTATGGCAGTCAACGCTGTTACGAAGACTATCGACATTAAAACAGCAGACAATGTGGATCTGAGGAACATCAGAATCGTCAAGAAAGTGGGGGGAACGATTGAGGATACTGAGATGGTTGAGGGACTGGTTCTAACACAACCTGTTCTGAAGAACGGCGGCGGACCAGTGCGGATGGAGAAAGCACGGATAGGTCTCATCCAATTTCAGCTGAGTCCCCCAAAGCCGGATGTAAGTCTCCTTACTCATCCGTAATGCCACTTCTAATTCAAACAGATGGAAAACTCAATTGTGGTAAATGACTACCGACAAATGGACAAGATTTTAAAGGAGGAGCGGACATATCTTCTGAATCTCGTAAAAAAAATCAAGAAGGCAAAGTGTAACGTTCTATTGATCCAAAAATCCATTCTCCGCGACGCCGTCAACGACCTATCCCTTCACTTCCTCGCCAAACTCAACATCCTCTGCATCAAAGACATCGAGCGCGATGAAGTCGAGTTCATCTGCAAATCTACCGGCTGCAAGCCCATCGCCGACATCGACTCCTTCGCCGAGGACAAGCTCGGTAGCGCAGATCTCATCGAGGAAAGCCAAAGCAGCGGCAGCAGAGTCGTCAAGGTCACGGGCACCAAGAGCGCAGGCAAGACCGTCAGCATCGTATGCCGCGGCGCCAACTCGCTCATTCTCGACGAGGCGGAGCGAAGTCTGCACGACGCGCTGTGCGTTATCCGCTGCTTGGTCAAAAAGAAGGCCCTCATTGCCGGTGGTGGCGCTCCCGAGATCGAAATCGCTTCGCAGTTGTCTAAGCAAAGCCGAAGCCTGAAGGGCACGGAGGCTATTTGCTGGAAGGCGTTTGCTGATGCCATGGAGGTTATCCCTACGACGCTGGCTGAGAATGCGGGGCTGAATAGCATCAAGGTTGTGACGGAGCTGCGATACAAGCATGAGAATGGCGAGAAGAACGCTGGTGTTAGTATCAAGAGCGGTGGTGTCAAGATTGATATTGCGGATGAGAATGTGTTGCAGCCGCTGCTTGTGAGCACGAGTGCTGTGGAGCTGGCTGCTGAGACCGTGAGTGCATCTTTGTCGTTTTCTGAAGATGCAATACTAACTTATGAATAGGTGAAGATGATACTTCGAATTGATGACATTGCGCTAAGCAGATAGAATAATGGTTACCTTGGCCATGATTTGTAGAATAGCTCCTGTAGCATAAAAATATCAGAACCAATCATGAAGTAATACCTCTTTGTCCCTCCAACCAATTCAAATACCCAAACAGGATCATTATTAAACTCGCAAAGTACACTGCTGAATAGAGGCATGACAAATTACTTTGATTGTAATTCTTGGTAAGCAGCTGCGTATTTGTTCGCCAAATCCAGCCTCGCTACCCCTTTCCCACTCTCTCCACCTCTATTGATTTCCACCTCAACTCACGTTCATTCCCACTCCTGAGCTTGCCAGCCCCAATTCCGTCACAAACCCACACCAACCAAAACGGCATTTTCCCCGAACCCAAGTGCATCCCAAAGCCCTCTATCTGCACCCAACAAACCCATCTCCACACCAGATTTCTACGCTTTCGCGGCTACCCAGAAAACCGAAATGATGGTATGTAAGAATTAAAAATTTTGGGCTTACTGAGATATGCTGTACTCAGGAGCATACTTCACATGATCAAGGAGAGACATAAGGCAATACAGAATGCTGCAGCTTCGGAAACGTCCCATCGATATCGTAGTGAGATAATTTCCTAGTCTCACCTAACGAAGCCAACACGCACGCTCAATCCCAGTTCCGAGAACCACCCTTTTCACCTCCCATATCTTCCCTTTTTTCTCATCTCGCACCAAAAAAATGAAAAATACCACATCACGCTCACACTTCACAGAAATCTCAAAAGCATCGTTCATTTATCTACTAGCATCGTAAAGGCCCGCAGGCATTGTGAAAGTGAAAGGAAAGCGCGCTCGGATATCCGAAAATTTCAAGAAAGCAAAGCAATTATCACACCAGCTCTTTCAACCCAGCTCAGCGGTCTCGCAAGACACAGCAAGCTTCGAGCAACTCGGCGTCTCGCAAGACTCAAACAGCTAGACCTCGCTGCGCTCGGCTAGTACTCAGCCTCCCCCTCCTCCGGATCAAAGCTATCCGCCGCCACCTCCTCATAATCCTTCTCCAGCGCCGCCAGATCCTCCCTC
The DNA here is from genome assembly GCA_007825345.1 of Lachnellula suecica. Lineage (NCBI taxonomy): Eukaryota > Fungi > Ascomycota > Leotiomycetes > Helotiales > Lachnaceae > Lachnellula > Lachnellula suecica. The sequence goes on from QGMK01000973.1 coordinate 9,308, forward strand.
GCCTCACTAAACTCGCCCTCCTCCATGCCCTCGCCCACATACCAATGCACAAACGCGCGCTTGCTATACATCAGATCAAACTTATGATCCAACCTTGACCACGCCTCCGCAATCGCCGTCGTATTGCTCAACATGCTCACAGATCTGTCTACGGAGGCGAGCGCGCCGTCGTTGGGCGTTTGCGAGGGCACGCTCATGGGCTTTTGGTAGTTGATGCCGAGCTTGAAGCCCGTGGGGCACCATTCGACGAGGTTAAAGGATGTCTTGGCTTTGAGGGAAGCGACGGCCGCGTTGCAGTCGCGCGGCACGACGTCGCCGCGGTAGAGGAGCGCGACGGCCATGTACTTGCCGTTGCGCGGGTCGCAGACAACCATTTGGTTGTTGGGCTCGAAGCATCTATTCATTTCACATCACATCAACACTTGCTCACTCCAGATTATTAGGAAAGGGGAAAGGCTTACTGCAGCGTTAATTCCTGCGTCTTGAAACTCTCGTGACTACTCTTGCTGGCCGAGATCACAGGCGCGTAGCTGATCAGCGGATAATGGATGCGCGGGTACGGCACCAGGTTCGTCTGGAACTCATTTAGATCCACATTTAGCGCGCCGTCAAATCTCAAACTGCTCGTGATGCTAGACACAACCTGCGCGATCAGGCGATTCAAATGTTCGAAGCTAGGCCGCGGGATATCCAGGTTACGGCGGCATATATCGTACACGGCCTCATTGTCGACGAGAAACGTGCAGTCGCTGTTCTCGATGGTGGAGTGCGTGGATAGCACGGCGTTGTAGGGCTCGACGACGGCGGTACTGACGCGGGGGGCCGGGTACACGGCGAACTCGAGCTTGGATTTCTTGCCGTAGTCGGTGGAGAGGCGTTCTAGCAACAAGGAGCCGAAGCCTGAGCCCGTTCCGCCGCCGAACGAGTGAAAGATCAGGAAGCCTTGGAGGGAGGAGCAGTTGTCCTACATTCTCTCACATTAGCCTCACTTGCTTACAAGTATCAAATTCGGCCAATGGGACACAACTCACCAAAACCCTCCTAATCTTATCCAACGTCCCATCCAAAATCTCCTTCCCAATCGTATAATGCCCCCTCGCATAATTATTCGCCGCATCCTCCTTGCCACTAATCAACAGCTCGGGATGAAACAAACTGCGATAATCACCCGTGCGTATCTCATCAATCGGACTCGGGTCCAGATCCACGAAAATCGATCGTGGAACATACTTGCCGCTGCCCGTCTCCGTAAAGACGGTGTCGAGCTCGCCGGAGTCGTGCAGGGCTTTGGCGTCCGGGTCGGGGCGTCCATCTTGCTTGAGGCCGTGTTCGAGGAGGTATCTGAATGAGGGGGCGTTTGTTAGATAGGCGATGAAGTGGGGAAAGGGGACGTACAGTTCCCAGGCGCTGTTTCCGAGCTGTGTGCCTGCTTGGCCGATATGGAGATGGAGGATCTGGTGGCAGTTCGAATCAGCTCTATTTCATCCCTTTCTACCCAACTTTCATATCCCCTCTCCGTACCACCACCCGGAGGCTGTCTCCGCGTTCCCCTCTCACATATACAAACAAGAACAGTAAACACATACCTCGCCTCTCGTCATGATTGCAGCTTCCTAGCGGTTTCGTATAAACAGATAAAACTCAATTGATTGCGCAAGGCAGATGCCAGAACAGCAGGAACGTTGAGGTGCGTTTGCGTTTTGGAGTTGTGGATGGGATGTGTGGTGGTGGGGGTTTAGCGTGCATTAAGCTTGCTGCACGTTCGAGGGGTTGTGGTTCACCGCCTTTTTTTGGTTCGCCCCTGGATCAGCCGAGTGGTTGTTTGTTTGTTTACTGCTGTCACGTGAAATGAGGAATGGTCGATCAATGGGTCTTAAATGAGAGCCAAGGTAGGACAAGATGAGGTCGGGTCTGGTCTTATGTAGGAAGTGAAATAAAATCACAGCAGAAGAAATATATGCTTGAAAATGGTTCATTTATGCAATAAGCCACCGCTATGATACATGATAGCAACTAGCAAAGTAGCCGCACGATGCAGCGGCAACGCCTCAGTCTGTATGTATGTATGTATCGTCCCAAACGCCGCATATAATTTTTAGATCAAAGCGCATATTCGTAATAACAACATGAATCAGTAATTGAGTTCCCCTGAGCCTCCGCCTGCAACAGCGTCCAAATCCTCATACGACTTGAGACTTCTGCCCTGGACGGCTTCGCGAGGGCCAACCGCAGCACCGCCAGCTGCTCCATCGCCCCATCTACCGCTGCCACTCGCTGCCACTCCAGGGCGTCTTGCGCCAGGTGGAGGGCTGAGTCTGCCGGGCTCGCCGCCCCAGCGTTGGTTTCGCGGTTGGCGGTCGTAGGGACCGGCACGGGCATTGCCTGAAAATTGTCTTCCGCCACGTCTGACTGGACCTCCTCGACCATCCCCGGCCCATCCAAGTGCATTTTGCATACCTTGGCCGGCGAGGAAAGGAGGGAAGCCTCCAGGGGGAGCGAAACTTTGGATTTGAGGCATTCCCGTCATACCGAAGTTTTGAAGATTGAATCCACGAGGTGTACCAGCGGGCATATGTCCATTTGATGGAGGAAAGTGACCATTGGAATTGGCATCCGATCTTGACGGTGCAATATGTGCTGGGTCAACGACATATGTGTTGATGAGATCAAACTATTACCAGTCAGGGTGAGTTATGAGGGGGGATAGTTTCACCTACGTCTTTCTTCAATAGCTCCAACCATTCAGGGTGACGCTTCTCAACATGCTTCTTCCAGAAGTGCTCCTCCTTGAACAATTTCTGACACTCAGGAACTCGACACCTGAACTTGTGATCGTCCTCCTGTTTGACGTACTTGGGGAGCTCATCCCTCAGAGCATCCTCGGTAGGTTTGCCACCCAGCTTTCGGACATCGACCGCTTCAGGTTCCAAAATCTGCATGATCTTATCCTCGAAAGTTTTGACCCAATTGAAAGCACGTTGAAGTTGCTGGTCTGCTTTGGAAGCTATACCATTCCGTGGAAACTTACGATCACCTTCAGGAGATGCTGGGGCCATGAGGTCTCCATCATCCGTCAGATCCGTACCGGTTCGTCGCTTGCCTGGGAATACCTCACCCATAGCGCTAGCTCGCGCAGCAGATTTAGCAGAAGTGGTCAGAGTGTTGCGTGGTCTACGAAGATGGCCTCCAGGGCATTTCCGAGTAAGCTCATGAATAGAGTCACTCTCAAAAACGCAAAAGAAGCAGAAGTTGAAGACGCGACGAAGATATTCAACCATGAGATCAAGTTGCTTCTTTTTGACAAGCAGCTCTTCATCATCGACTTCATCGTCCAAGGCACCTTCCTCTTCTTCATCTTCCATATCTTCGCCTTCTTCACCCTCATCCATTGCTTCATCAAGACCAAGGAAGTCGCGGGGTTTCTTTTCCTTCTTTACGCTAGGTGCGGTAACAGGAGGAAGTAGGCGTCCTTGGCTTCTCAAATCTTCAACTCTCTCCTCGATCTTCAGCACAGCATTGAAGTCTGATCCGAAGTCTTCTTCAAACTTTTGTACGAGACGTTGAGCGAGCTCGAGATCCTTGTCGATTCTCTCAGGAGCCGAGAATAAGTCCCAAAGAGCCTTCTTTCTAGGAAGACTAGGTGGGACATGAATACCAACATGGCATGTGAAATCGCCTCGAACCTCATCCTTGACAGTCTTGCCGTTGATTGCATCGAGAGCCTTTTCGGCTGTAGATTGAGGAATCGGTTCCGCGATTTTTACATCCCCCTCCTCATCCTCATTCTTCATCTCTTCGCGCTCAACAATGGGGGCAGATTCAGGAGCAGGGTGAAGCATAACCCAACCAATACGATGGTAACGTTTGCTTGGATTTGGGTCACTCAAACTCAACCATTTGAACCCACCCTCATCTTCACTCAGATGCTCCTTGCAGAAAGCTTCTAGGTTTTGTCGACTGACATGAGGCGCAATTGTCTTGATAAGAAGGGTCGGCTGGAAGGCATTTTCATCTCTAATGTCGCTGCCTTTGGAAGGAACGAGATCACCGACACCAAGAACCTCGTTGGCTGCGGTCGTCTCGCCTTCTTCCTTTTCGACGATTCCACCAGCACCGTTGCTCTCGCTCTTTGGGATGCCCTCCAAGGAATATTCGTCAAACGTTCCGGATTCCAAGTCTTGCTCCCACTGACTGTAGTTTCCGCGTCTGAACTCGTTCAATTGGCTTCGCAATCCGTCTCTAACTTCCGCAAAGTATCTTTCCTGAAACCACTGCTCGCCCTTATGTTCTGAGACAAATGCTCGGGCCATCTTAGCTTGCAGCTCTTCCTTGTATGCGTCGTAAGCCACCTGAATGCGAGCTTTCTCCTTCTCGCGCTCTTCCGGATTTTCGCGGGGTCGAAGAGGTTCTCCACGCTTTCCTGTTCTCGCACGCTCTTTTTCATCCTTAATCTTCTCGTTTGTGCGCCACCATTCTCCAAAGTATGAAAAGCCGACCTGGAAAGGTAACGAGGCTGGGTCTGCCAATGGGTTGACGGTGATGGAAGGACCCGTATCTTGGCCTGGAACATATCGATCAATGTTGGCTGGACCTGGTGATGGCCGGCGATGATTTTCACGATCGCGCTCTCTTGGTCTGCCATAATCGTCTCTTTGGCGGCCCGAAGGTTCGTACCGGTCTACATTCGCCGGCGAACGAGTTCGGTCGCGAGGACGGCTTCGACGGTCATTGCCTATAGAGATAGAATGTAAGCAAGAATCATTAAAGATAAATACAAACTTTGCGCCAAGATAACATGTATGTGGAACAAGCCCAAGTCTTGCAGCTGGCATTGAAAGCATAAACCAAAAAGAACATACCCGGTGATCGGCCGCGAAAGAATGTATCACGCGGCTCCGCACGCTCGTTTTTGTAGACATCATCACGTCCACCCCAGCTTGTTCTCTCGGTCGGGGATCTGGCAAGCGGCTGCTCCCTGTAGCTCTGATACGCATCCATTGTGTAGCTGTGTATTCGGGAACGGCTCGGGCGAGGTTGAGGAAGGGGAATTGGTGGTCGTGCTGGTAGGACAAGGGAAGCCTTTTTAGGAGGAGTGTAGAGCTGTTGGCTCGGGGTTTGCTGCTTGTCAAGTGACGCCTGGAGTTTGCGGGTTGTCGGCGATGACAATGAGGCTGCTGCTGCTACTGCTGTTTGGCGCCATGATTGCTTGTCAGAGGATTGTTCAAAAAGAGTATGTAGAAGAGGAGGATTGAATGATAGTGACAAGCAAGTGCTGAAGCTGAGAAGGCAGGCAGATGAAAAGTAAAGTAGAAAGTGGACGAGGCAGTCGGCGCCTGTGTCTAAGGCTAATGAACGAACAACAAGATTCTGCTCTGATTCTGTATATGAAGGATGAAGGGCTCTTGGTCTGAATCGACCGTAAAAAGGCTGAGAGGGGAAGAGTGATAATTAGGTGC
>QGMK01000974.1:0-14759 GCA_007825345.1 Lachnellula suecica
AATTAAAGTTTTATTATTATAAAGTTATACTTTAATAATACTTATTAAATAAGGTTTATTAAAGGGGGGGATAGTAGTTTCATTGCTAGCGCGACTCTGATTTGCTTTATTCTTGCTACGTCATTAGGCCCGTGCGTATTCTTACATGATTGGCCACGAATACGATGTTTCGTCAGGTGACTTTCCCCCTTTGCTGAATGGTTCCGGGAAATAGACACATCAAAGATATAGATGCTGTGTAAAGTAGGCAGAGTATGTTAATTGAAAGATCGAGGACTGATCCAGCTTGTTATATTCTAGTTCGTACGGCGTACAGCAACCACGCAAGTCAAGGGAGTACGCGGCATCACGTGCTGTGTCCTTTCAACAAGCAGGACGAGTCTGGATATTTTGGCGCTTACTTCCTAGACCTTCTTGTAAAACCCTACGGGGGCCTCTTATTAAATGCGCTGGGTAAAAGGCTGCAAAGTTTTTAAATCTTAGTAGTTACTATCCATAAAAGACGACGCAAAGTTTATTCTTATCAAACTGATTTATATATGTAGCTCAAACAGCGTTAGTTTGGAGCAGCCCCAACTGTTTCGATGCCGTTCAAGCTCGCATCACCTTCTGAAATATCTCCACACGGCTTGTCCAACTACGACACCTCTTCCCAAAGATATACATTGGAATAGCTGTAAGGCAAATGAACACATGAATGCCGCCAATGATCTCAAACACTTCCTTTGGCCCTTGTGTCGATATCCACGACGAGATGAAGTAGTTCATCCCAAACGAGTATATATTTCTCAAGTTGATGGCAGCAAAAGCCTCCGGCGCCTTGTCACGGTGACAATCAGTGAGGTATCCGTAAACAGCAATTGTCATGAAGCCAACTCCGAAGTACTGAAGACCATAGAAAATGACCGGGCCAATCCACGGATCATGAACTTGCAACGACCAGCCGAATCCGAAAAATGACATTCCACCAATTATTAACGTAATCAAGACCAAGACCAGACGGAACTCGGGCTCGTATACACCGTTGTTTCGACGACTCATGGCCTTCGTTATGTAGTCTGCGATTGGGCCAGAGATGAAAGCTCCAACGATGGCACCTATAAGCGCTGCAATGGAAACCAATCCGACACCGGAAACAGAGAAGTTGTAGGGAGGAGCTGTGAATATTTGGGCGAGAACGCTGCCCACGACAATAAGCCAGGAGGTAGTCAGGCCATACGCGAAGAAGGAGAAGAGCACTTGAGGGAAAATGAGCATCATCAAAGGACGTGTAAGGACTTTCCAAAACGGATCGTCACAGACGCGGCCATTGAACACTTTCAGCTGGTGTACATAGCTGTGCCTCTTTTCAACCTCGAAGCTTTCAACTCTTTCCACAAACTCTTCTGTGGGAGCATTCTTGGTATCTCCAATGAGCTCAGCAGCTTTGTCTGCTGTTCCGAGATCGGTATTGAGGAGTGCATCTCGGCGATATGCTGTCTCGGGGCACAAAAAGAAGAGAACTGGGATCCATACTCCGAAGATTATGGCGCAAACTCCGTAGGTCCAGTTCCATCCAACATCTTGGATGATGTAGCCGGATATGATAGCCCCGCCTCCAACGCCGACCGATAGACAGAGTCCCCAAGCAGCCAATCTGACTCCTCGCTGATGTACGAAATACAGATCGGCGATAGTAGCGGATACAAGCCTTCAACTAGTTAGCATAGGAGGGTCATTCTAGCTGAGAAAATACTTGCACTTCAAACGGAGACATTCCAATACAGCCAATAAGTCGTGAAGCAAGAAGTGATTTGTAAGAATGAGCAAAATATCCCCAGACACTGCTGATGAACAGAAGAAGATTCCCAAGGAGGAATACCGGCCTTCGTCCCCAAATGACCGCCATGGAGTTGGTGAAGAAGCAAGATATACCAATGACCAAAATACCGTACCCCAGGCCTCCATTCAGAGCGTTGTAGGACATGTTGAATTCCTTCGCCATTAAAGCGTACCCGGGAGAAATCATTGGGCCCTAGACCATTGTCAGAAATCAAGTGCAACTGCAGTGAATATAGCACTCACCCATGCTCCCACGACAGCGGTATCAATGCAAATAAGGAAGAGTATCAAGTCTTTCTTCCAGAGAGGCCAGTTGAGAGGGTCATTCGGACTCTTCGACGGCTGTGGAACGAGGACCACATCTGAGTTTCTTCCTTTGTCGTGCTGAAGTGCGGAGGTGTCGAGGTTTCCATGGTGGTGATGATGGTCAGCTTCAATAACATCAGTCAGAAGTGCAGTTCCTGGAACATGTTCAGCTTGTGGTCTTCTAATACACCGAGACCCATGATTGCTTCTGTTGGATGCAAAATCCTGGGCTGCTTCCCAGTTTATTTCTCACCGTGTAGGAAATTCGTTCACTCATGCCCCACATCATTAGCTTATTGTGGGGTGACTTTGGCGAGGAGTATTATTCTAATCTCGTGTGGGGTGGTATTGTGCTTATCCTTGTTAATGTTACCCCGCACAATTTGCGGAGAAGTGTTTTGTCGCCTATGAGTGGACGTGACCAACCAATCGTTCTTGATAACTTAGTATTAGGCTGACGTGGCCGAACCATTGTAAGGACTGGCCATTGCAACTCGCTATTCTTAAGGGAAAGTTTCACTTTAGGATAAAATAGTATTCGGATAGAGCGATAGAATTCCTTCTGCTCATGCTTACCTTAACAAATCCATTTTCAAAAGGAGTTGAATCGAACGGGGCAGTTTTGAATACCTGGGTGAGCAAGAGATCAAAAGCCGCCTACGGATATTTGCTTACCTGGGAGGACCGGGCATTCCTACATAGACAAGAGCAATCTTGGGCCTTGGCGAGTTGAGGGTGTAAGGTGATTGCAGATCAGATAAACTATAGTTCTAACTTTGTGGAGGTGAGGTTGAAGTTGAGGTTCAGCTGAAAGTTGGCGAAGTTCGACAAGCCGCAGGGCTGAACCCAGCTGCTGTGATTGGACGACTGTCTAGAAGAATGATCGCCTTCCAGTATTTCTCCCTCTCTAGTACGTTTGGGGAAAGCGTCAAACAGTTTTAATGATAAACAGCATTGATCAAGCTGAATGAATTTGCAACGAAGCTATAATCATAAGAACATTTGAAAGTTCAAAGATGACGAAGAAGATCGCGAAACTGGAAATCATATGCGGCTTTCAATCGATTATTTATTGGAGAGAGAGCTCTTCAGACGGCAGAACAAGCTAAGGGTGCAGCGCCAACCGCCGAAATAAAAAGATAAGCTGCAAAGGGGAAGAGCATCCCAAAGCCGAATCGGTAAGTCACGTCAAGAAAATTTGGGTTCTTCATCACACGTATTTACTGACTGCGCCATTCCTCTTCGGATCCAGAGTAGCTTGCCATGAGCAGGTTCCTTGCACTTCGCACAGCAAGTTCGTTCTTTGCCGTGTATGCTTCAACGCATCTATCCTGCTTGACAATGTCAGTACGCTTGCTCCTGCGGTCATAAACTGTAGGGGCACTCCACTCACGAGGTCGCATTTTCCCAACTAAACCATCACATAGATCTTCCAACTCTGCCGTGATCGGCTTCCACCATCTCCTTCTCGGTCGCTTCAGCTTCCCCCAGACTCGCCTTCGCCCCTTCAAGGATGCCTTCTAATCTCCTCAGCTTGTGCTCGAGAAGATCCGCAACTCTTTCGTTCATTGACTCGAGAAATACTCTGACCTCAGGTGTCTTGGGCTCTATTGCTTGGTACTGGTCCGCCGATTGTATACAGTGCCAGAGTTTATTTGTAGCGGATGTGTGCCCAAGAATAAGATGGGCAGTTGCAGTCTGAAGTGGGTGGACGTGGACGCATTGAACAATATCTAGGCAGATAGCGTGGGAGGCTTCTTCTTCGTGGGTGTCTTGGAGGTTGATGGCGGTTTTGATCTTTAGTTACAGCATGAACCCATCGACATCATGGAAAGCTTGGGGTTGATGCTTTGTGTACGTTGCATTGTAGCCGTATGCTGTTCGTTGTGGATATTTCGTGGTGTTTCGGTGCAGTTTGAGGAAGAACGCGTACTGGAATTTGAGGTTGCTTTGATGACGGAGAATTATGTGAGGCCTTTGATACGTCGTCGTACGAGTGTGCATACCTGCTTCCAAAGTGCAATATAAAAATCAATTCCTCGCACCCAAGCGGTGGACCTTTCCGCCGTCCTCTAACCCCGATTAGGAAGTCCTCGAAGCTTTGTTGCACATCCCAAGAGACGTTGTTGTTTTAAGGTTTGTGACTCTTGAAGGCTCATTCACCGGAAAGCTGGTTTGCATTGGCAGGAAGCAGCTAGGCGGCGTTATAGAGCTTTCCTAGGGTATATTTCGCTGTGAATTGTATTTTGAACTTTGCCCTTTACGTTTCCTTGGTTCAGTACAGCTAGTTCATGAATAGTCTCACCCAAGTTGCGGATTCGTGACCAAAGCCGAGTTGTGAAGATACGGTGTTGTGAAGATACGGTGTTGTGAAGTTCAAAAATAAATCTTGGCTGCTGATTTTTTGAGTGGACAAGGCGGTGAATATGAGAAACATGAATTATATGATATATTAGGTCTTAGATCTTCAGGTATGTTGCTTTTCTTCTATTGAAACTATCTATCTAAATTAAATGCTGTCACTTATCATCCCCGCCTCCATTATAGACTGACGACAGGCCGTCTACAAATCATTATCAGCCCTACACAACTTAACCAGATCCTGTCCACTTTCTCGCTCATACACACTGCCGCCACTTCCAACAGGTGGAACAATATCCCACTCATCATTTCCCACACACGGCTTACACCAGAAAACACCCTTCGGATCCCACTTCCTTTTTGTTTTGCAGAAGCCTCTCATAATTCTCACCATAATAATCCTGCTTCCAGTTCGGATTCCTCTGATCCGCTTCATTGACATACGCGCCGGAGCCAGGTGCCAAAGCTCGCAAAGCGGGCTGCATTTGCTCGCGTCCGGCTATTATTTGAAGGGTCTTTTCTGTTGCGTTGAGAGGAGTCCAGGTACGGGCTTGTACCGAAATGCGTTAACAGTTGGCATAAGCAATAACTTATATGTTGGTTGAGAGATAGGAGACTTACAAAGATGAACATAAGCTTCCCGCCATGCAGGCAACATAGTATCAGTTCCGCCAACCGGCTTTGCAGGATTCGTTCAAACGGGTTTCGAGTGACTGCATCAGTCCACGCCTCATCTTGCGTTTTGTTAGGAAAGAGGAAAACGCCTTCTACAAGACCGCTGCTATTCGCACCAGGACCAGAAGTGTGAACGAGGTAACAATACCCCATCGTCCCCTGATCACAAAGATCCGGCAAGCGAGAAGAAAAGCTCGCTGCAAGGTATCCAGAATGTGTCGGAATTGCTGGTAGTGCTTTACTTGAACATCCTTGCACCTAAGGATATGCTTTAACAATCACAGACAGCATCACAGCACACGTCCCCGGCCCCCCACCTCTCATAGCCGAGAACAAATCCGGATATGCGGCAGAGCAGTACACGCCGTCCGCAGTAATGACTTCCATTTCCAAAACCTGGTCTGTAGCGGCTGGAAATAGGATTATGCCCAGCTCCTTGAGTAGAACTTCCAACACCGACGTGTGGGTCTGCGCCCCCAACGACAGTCGGATTCTGCTTTGTTGCTGGTTGTTCTACCAAGAATTGAGTCAACTTTCTGAATAAACAGGAAAGTCTTACTTGGTGTTGAACATCCAATGTAAGTTTGAATCCCTACTTCTTTATTCCAAAAAGGTGATAGGTTTCTTGATTGCATATGGGTTTGACAGGATGTAAGGTCAGCAATACTTTAAAGGGTCTGAAACAGAAGCGAAAAGTGGGCTTGGAAGAGATACAAAAGGAGACCTTGTGGCCCCCTGAATAACTTGGATCGATGTTACTTTGATGAACAGACAACTAAACCGCGTCTTGCTTCAATCTCCTCACCTGCATAAGGGTCGTGAGAGTACATCGCGCGCTGGCGTGTCTTTTCTTCACCCCTTTCCCTCCATCGCCTTGGTATGAAAGACAGCACACAAACCGCATCAACATCACAGCACAAGTTGGCAAGTATTGCACATCGAAGAGTCTATTACTGATCTATCCTCTAATCATTGGCAAAAAGGAAAACGTCGAAACAACCAGAACGAACAAACAATTAACGCCAATTCAGCCTGGCCCAATGCAGCCCAAGCACGATCACGAAAACAACCACTTTTCTTTCACCGTTTTCTCTAACCCTACCCCAGCCCACAACCTGCACATCTAATCATCCTCGTCAGAGAAGACCTCCTCACCACGCTTTCGGCGGGCCATGCGGTCCTTCTTCTTCTTCCGGAGCTCGGCGGATGTGAGCTTCTTGGCTTTCTTCGTTGAGACAATCTTATTGCCCATGGCGTCGAATTTCTGTTTGTTACGGTTAGATGTGGATAATAATGTTGGGGACCTGGGTAAAAATACTTCTTCTTCTTCATCATCATCGCCCTTTAGACGGGGGCCGGCTCCTTGGCCTTGCACCCAGTTGTGGCCGGAAGGCGTCATCTTGCCGTCCAAGACAGCCCAAACCTCCTCAGTCAAGTCCTTGGTGAACTCAGCAGAGTGAGTAATGATGATAACACCACCCTCGAAAGCCTTAAGAGCCTTGGATAGGGCACCGAGCGAGTCACGATCCAGGTAATTGGTGGGCTCGTCGAGAACGATCAAGTGGGGTCGTTGCCACGAGCAGGCAGCAAGGACGACCTTGACACGCTGACCTCCAGAGAGACCCAGCATGCGGGAGTGAGAAACCAGCTCGGCGTCGAGACCGAAGTTGGCGCAGTGGGACTCGATCTCTTTTCGGACCAGGGGACGGAATTGACCGCTGGCAAGAGCCTCCTTCTGATCAACCTCAGCAACCATCTTTTGATGGGAGGCTAAGATCTCGGTACGGGGAATCCATGTGTTGTCTGCAGTCATCATGGGAACCCATCGTTCGTTCTTGAGGCCGACGTTCTCTCCGAGAGCGTAGGAACACTCGTACTCGTAGGAGTTCTTGAACTTGCGGCGGGAGTGGATGCCAATGACACGACGTTGGGAGCCCTCGATTCTGTAGATCTTGTCCATGGCCTTCTCATCCTCGTCGGTGACGATCTTGTTGGCACGATCCATAGTCTCACGATCCTCACCAGTCTGGAAACGCCATTGGATGTACTCGGAAGGAGTCTTCTCCAAGTGGTGATCAATGTGAGCGAAAGCGTGTTGTTTGATGTAGGCGATACGGATGTTCTCGTGGGTGTAGACATCACCGATAGTTGGGATAAGTTCACCAGTCAGGACGTTGATGAGAGTAGATTTACCAGCACCGTTGGGACCAATGACGGCGATACGGGATCCAAGAGAGCACTGGAAGGAGATGTCCTGGATTTGTGGCTTGGGGGTACCTGGGTATTGGAAAGTCATCTTGCTGACACGGACAATGGCCTTGGCCTTGGTCTTGACACCCTCAAGGAAACCTGGCTCAGGGAACTTGAACTCGATCTCAGAAGCACCAAGCTCGTAGTATGAGCGAGCAGAGGGGCACTTCTTGACGAACTCTTGCAAGTTACCGCGATATCTCTTAAGCTTGTATCGCTCGTAGTGGATGATGTGTTGGCAGACATTGTCGAGGAAACCACTGTCGTGGGAGACGATGATGGATGTGCAGGGAGAGTTCATGAGGTAATCCTCGAGCCACTTGACGTTCTTGACATCCAAATGGTTGGTAGGCTCATCAAGGAGCAGAATATCTGGGGCCTCGAAGACAGCACGGGCAAGAGCCAACTTCATCTTCCATCCTCCGGAAAGAGCAGTGATCAGGTTGGAGGTCATGTCAGCAGTGAAACCGAAATCGGACAATTGCTTCTCGACATCAGCCTGGGAGGTGGTGACACCAACCTCGGCAAGCTTCTTCATGGTCCAGGCAATTGTGGTCTGCTCAGTATCGGCGGAGTCGAGATCGTGCTCAACGAACACAGTCTTGACTTCGCTCTTCTTCGGGAAACCCTCGACTTGCTCGTTGTTGATAGCGCGCATGAGAGTAGACTTTCCGGAACCGTTGGGACCGCAAAGACCGTATCGCTGACCACGCTTCAGGCGGAGATGTGTTTGGTTGAGCAGAATCTTAGCACCGTAGGCCAAGTTGAATGTGCAGTTGCAAAGATCCTCACCCTCCTCGTCATCGGCCTCTTCAGCATCTTCAGCCTCAGCAAGTGGAGAAGCCTTCTTTCGGAGGGCGTCAACAACGCTTTGGGACTCAGACTCGCCAATGATAGCAGCGATGTAAGGCTTGATGTTGGTGGTCCAGCTGATAGTGTCGGCATCCTTCTCGTCGATGAGTTGACCGGCGATGGCGGATGCGTATTCGACAACTGGCTCGAACTTGGTGGCGGCATCCTTGCGCTTGGTGCCCTCAATAATTGACTTGAGAATGGCACTGACAGTGGAAACATCACCAGCGTGGGAAACCTCGGGAATCTTGTCGTTGGGGCCGACAGCACCGACACGGCGAAGGGTGTCAAGACCTTGCTTGGTCTTCTCACGAGCCTCGGGATCAGCCAAGTTGTCGTAGTTCTTGATCAGACCGGGCATGAGTTTTGGCAAGAAAGATGCAACAATGTTGGGATCTTCGACCAATTTGCACATGTTGTCGACAATAACAGCAGCCTTTCGCTTGATGGCAGTCTCACGCTCAGCAAGACCACGATCGAGAAGGGGAACCATAATGGCGAGAGTTGGCTCGTGAACATCGGTAACGAAAGTAGTAGCACCGAGCAAGTGAACAGTCTCGGGGACGTTCTCTGGCTTGGCGATACACTTGATGAGCTCGGGGATGAAACGGTCGATATCCTTGTTGACAATCAGAGCGCAGACCTTCTCCATTGTACCGTATGCCATTTTCTTGACCTCAGGCTTGGTATCCCACATGGCCTCGGACACAATGGGGATGAGTTCTGGGACGCGGTAGGCGAGTTGTGCGGGCGAGGACTTGACCATCTCCTCGATTAAGGTGAGATCACAGATCTTCTCTTGCCACTTTTGAGCATTTCGGACGGAGTCGATGATGTGGGGGAGGACGGCCTTGACGGCGTTGGCGTTGACAGCCTTGACGATGCTCACGGCTGTGGCTTGAGCAGCGTTTCGGACGGGCACCATCTTGTCACCGACGGCGGAGAGGACGGTTGGAAGGAGGTTAACTAGGTATGGCTCGACGGAGGCAGAGGTGTCGGCATGGTCAGCGATTGCCTGGATGGCGTTGAGAGCACGCTCTCGCACGTTGGCATCCTTCTTGTTGCCGAGCTGCTTCTTCAGCGCGGCGACGGTCCTGGAGAACAAATTGTCAGCATCAAATTTTCGCAGCTGTGAATTATTGCGACCGACGCTTCGCCACACAACATCAAGGGCGGCGGTAACTGCCAGAATTACCCAGCCCTCAAGATCATGATGCCTGCGATGCGCAGAGACGTAGAAGAATACAAATAGAGATCTGTATACTTACTTGGTGGGAGCATCGTGCTCCTCGATGGGGCCGTTAATGAAGGTTGCGAGGTTGGTGGTCGCAGCATTGATGTCTTCCTGGGCCTTGCTGATGTTCAGCTTGGCCATCAGCTCGTCAAGAATCTTGACGGAGTTCTTGTTTTCGGTTGCCATCTTGGAGGAAGCTGTCTGTGAAGTTTCCGCAACAGTGGCAGGCATGTCGTAGAAGAAGAGGGAGGGAAGGGGAAGGAGGGGGGATTTCGAGTGTGGGCGATAAGAAGAAAATTTGTGTCGCGGGTCGGCGCTAGCAGTAGGCACGGATCGGTGAGACGAGAGGGGACTGGCTGAGCCCGCCGCGGTAAGGAAGGGACGACGCCGCGTCTTTCTTTTCTATGTCTATGCGAAATGTAGAAAATGAAGCAGTCGAAATGGCTATTTTGCGTGTTTGCAGGACGGACGACGGAGGTTGAGGACAGCTGGCGATCTTAAATCTTTTTTTCCAATTCACTTTGTGGCAGAACTTTTTTGCAGGGGTCCGCCACCACGTATAAATATGAATCCGAAGGCGACGTTACGGCTACACTATCTCTATCATAGAAATCATTCTTCCATTTGCCACCGCTATCATTCGGCGAAGAGTAATAATGTCTTTATCTAGTATCCAATATACTCTTTGCCCCTCTTTCTATGTGGAGAAAAAGAGCCTCGAACCCCCCTTCTGCTATAATTTATTCTAGTATTCATCTTACTTTGTCTGTACTGTACGACATCTTCCACATATCCCGCTCAGCTAAGCCTCAGCCCCAAAATAAACAAGCTGTAACCGTGTTGCACAGCATGCATATCCTCCCACAATTCTCCAGCTTCGCCACTGTCTCTGCACCAATCGACTTTCAGGAGGTTATTCCCCGGAGTCTCTCAACACTTTATCTTAGCGCGGATGGGGCTTAAGCAAAACACTCGGAAGTGGCTCAAACGCTTAGACTCCCGTTGATTTGAAGCCTCCCGAGACCGTTCGAGTCATGCCGGGTATTTTTGTTTATTATTCCATCATCTCCATCCAGACCGAAAAGAATCTTTCTAGTTTCCATATTTTATTGATTATTAGATTATCCAAGGCTTGGTAAGTCGATGTGTATTGGGGCTGCACCAGAGCGTCCTTCCTAATTCAACCACCCAATCAGCATAAACCCTCAAAGCACGATTCTATTTCCGTTGACCGCCAGAGTCAGCGGAACACACGGTATTCTTCCCTCAAGTGAAGGCTGGATTTTGATACCCCACATCTCGCTTTCCTATCGATTGCGATTACGATTGTAAGGCCGCTGATAAGCTATCGTGCGAAAGAAGTGGAGAGTGACACTTCAGCCCCTCCTCGACCACGTGGATTTCCTGATATTTTTATTTTCTGCATTTCACGCTTCTTGCAACTCGTATTTGCAGCTACTATGAAATCTTATGTCTCTACAAGACGTCATTTTGGATAAGACCTCGACCTTTCGAAAGTCACGTGCATGAGGAACGTTCAGTGCATATGTGCTTGCAATTCGAATTTGTAATATATTGCTTAGGATGTTTTTATTCCACCCGCAACTCTCAAAGTGTATAGAGTTACATGTATTACCAAAAACTCCTTCCCCCATAAACGTACAACATATACAAACAACCAGACCTGCTAGCTCAATCGCGCTATCAATTCATCGACCCAACACTTGTGGATTGCCATGGCTTCCGACCATATTCTCCCCATACTTCGCCTTGATAAAGTTCATAGTTTTCAAATTAGCTAGCCCACATTTCAACCGGCTTCTTCTCCTTCTCGATCGGACTCCACAGTTCCTGCGGCGGAGGCGGGGGTCGTGGCGGTGGTTGCGCTATCTCTGTCGCCTCCAATTCCACGAATTGCTTGTTCCGCCTAGACGCTCGTCTCCTGTACAACAGCACCATCCCTATGAACCCAAACAACATGACGGCCCCAGCCGGCACCACGCCATAGACCACCACTTTTCCAACTGTCGTGGAGAGAAAGGATTTCGTGACGAGAGCGGACATTGGGCTGGAAATAACTGTTGCTGAAGTAGGCGTCGGTATTCTGGAACTCGAACTTGTGGACGTCGGGCTCGCGGTGGATGATGCGGTGATTATAGCGTCGTCGAAAATGAAGCCATTCAGTTGGTTGCCATATATCCCAACATCTGTCGCTGTAATGGTAGCAGTTGTATCCGTGAAGTTATTCGGCCCAATAGCTCCGGTTTTCGCAGTAATGACTTGGCCGCTGCTCAAAGCTGAGAGACACTGCCTGCCAGACAGAGGAGGTAATATGCTGCCTTGGTATGCATAATTACTTCAACACTTAGCAATCACTTCTCCCAATCAAGGTAAGAAACCTACTTCGGGCAGCACGCAACAAGAGTTGTGCCTGCGCTGACAACTGTTGTCGTCGCCGTCGTATACGGCGTCGGGCACGCAAACGGGCCCAGGTTAAACACCGTCGTCGGCATCAACTGCTGCGCCCACCACTGCGTCTGCTCCGGCGCCAGACATGACTGATACGCGGTATCGATCGCCTGGCCGTACCACGGATCATAGGCTATGATATTTGTGATGCTCCCGGAGAGTGTTTCTAGGCGGAAGGCGGAGTTGCAGCTTGAGGGGTACGGTGCGGGTGCTGGTGTTGTGAGGGGGATCCAGCTGGTGACGATGCCGTTTGTGAGCTCTGGGAGACGTAAAGTCGTCATGTTGGGCTTGACGTGATAGTTTGCAAGCTTATCATAAGCTTACAATTTAATTGTGTTGTGGAAGTACAGACGAGAGGCGGAGTCAAGAGCGAGCGTGTACTTTTCACATCCAAACCCCCTCTCCCCTGAGCATCCTGATGCAGGCACTGCCTGCGCTGCAACCCCACCATTATCCACAAAAGCCTGAACGTGCCTGGTGGAAGAGAGATCCCCGCTATTCTGCTCATGAAGTGAGCTTCAGGATTCGTATAAAATCGCGGTACCCTCGTCGTGCCGTCCGTCTCGAGCCGAATCCTTCCCGAATTGGCGAATCACAAGAGAGGCGAGGATTGTGGCGGGTTTCACAGGAGGCATATCAAGGTTTTTAGTGCTACAATACTGTTTCATAGTAGGGATCTTCCGAGATGAGATGCGGCGCGGTTCTTGGAGTGTGTGGGCTTTGAGTGGTGGTTTTGAGGGTTTTGAAATCTTTTGGTGCGGTATTTAAGTGGAGGTTCGTTACTTGAGCTTGTTGTAGAGCTTGGAGAAAGTTCTAGAGGGGTCACATAATATCAAGTTAGTTGTTTGTAGGGACAACTTCGCTAGCGTCCAAAATGGGGACCCCAGTTTCGCTGTTACGGCTCAGAAACTGGTGGGGCTGCGGAAGCTAAGCGAGTGAATAGGGGGCCCTGGCCGATTTCCTCAAAGCTTGATCCAGATAAAGTTGATCTACGCGATCCCCAAAAATGATTGCTTTGTTAGATTATATGTGTATAAGAGCTACTTCCAAGTGTTGATCTCTGCATCTTTCAAAAATTATATATTCAGGAATCGATGACGTCGACACAGTGAGACAACAACTGAGCGAAGCCCACGACCTCTTGTGACGACTTCGAATAAGTAAATCAGCCTACTGAATGAAATTCGGGAAGGTCTACCCAAAGTGATCTCAATGTCCTGCAAAAAAGGCTTGACTTCATTGACATCAAAGGGTGTGACCTGGTGTATTACTAAGCAGATCTGAAGCTTAAATCCACCATTGAGCTTCACATGGATCCAATCAGCCTTCCACTCCATGAAGCATGGCACAACGAGGGCCCGGCCAAGACACATGGGCAAATCCTCATACTTCCACACCGGACGTTCATGCTCGCGAGGACGAACAGTCCTCCACCAACGAGACAAATTATGACCGGCAACATGCGGTACCTAATACCGCGAAAAGAGCCTGCAGCGATTGTAGAAAGCAAAAGGTTTGAATTCTTATTCTTGAAATCTCAGATCAGATATGTTCTGAATTTTGATAGTTACGATGCGATGTTGTCAGGTCACCTTTCACACCGTGTTCTCGTTGCCGGCGGCTCGGCAAGAATTGTGTAATCGATACAGCGTCTGCCAACAAACTGGAGTAAGTCAGCCCGCCAATCCATTTCGAACTTTGCTGATGTGTTTAGTAAGTATGCCTTCATGCAGCGAGAGATTGATAATCTACGGCGGAAATTACGGCTTGCAACTGAGAGTGGTAGCACCTCAACGGAGCCCCAATCATTGGGTACGGAGCCATCTCCGTCCGATGTTTCTGCGTCTCGAAATCTTGGAAGTACATCTACCTCTGGAGCTGTTTTGGATGACTTATATAAAGAGTGGGTGGGTAGAAGCACCCCAAAGCGACTCCATAGCTGACAACATAGATTCTTCACGTCATACCACCCCTTTCTACCATTTCTCGACCCCGCTCAAAAACCAGACCAATACTTCGAGCTATGTCCACTTCTCGGATGGTCAATTATAATAGTAGCCGCTCGTCATTTCAAGCAAGAACCAAAGCTACTCTCATCTCTCAGAGCAGAATTTGTCAAGCTGATGTGGGCAACTATCGGAGATATGCCCCCTTCGTATCACGTGGCAAAAGCACTCTGTCTTATTTGCTTCTGGCCACTGCCCACGAATGGCGGCACCAGAGATGCAAGTTTCCAGTTGAGCGGTATATTAATGCAGATTGCGGTGCAAAATATGCTCCATCTCCCTTTTCGGACTCCTGCGCCTGATGAGACTCAGGCGTTGAAAGCGGAGCAGCGGGATCGGTTGGTTACGTGGATTACTTGTAACATTGTTGCAGAATGGTGAATTCCCTCTTCTATCCGAGGGGCTTGGAACTGACCTTTGTAGCACTTCGATTGTTTATGGATTTCCTCCGCCATCCAGGTGTGAGTGGATTCGCGGATTGGATCTACAGTTACTGTCATATCAGATTCCTAAAGACCTGCTGCATCAGCTCAAAATCTCGCAATTCTGCAATACGTTTGCAAATGCGTTTTATTGCAATAATTCAGATTCCTGTGGACTCCCTCCGGAAGAAAGTAGAGTTAATGCTCTGGACGCCTTGAGAAAAGCATACACCGAACTGGAAACGAAACTACTTGGCGGCTCCGGTGAGCTCCACATCCCAAACATCAAACGCTTTACTGACACCCTCCAGAAATCACA
The DNA here is from genome assembly GCA_007825345.1 of Lachnellula suecica. NCBI lineage: Eukaryota > Fungi > Ascomycota > Leotiomycetes > Helotiales > Lachnaceae > Lachnellula > Lachnellula suecica. The sequence continues at coordinate 14,716 of QGMK01000974.1, forward strand.
CAACTCCTTCTCCTCACAGCACACATTCACCTAAACGCCTTCAC
>QGMK01000975.1:0-14727 GCA_007825345.1 Lachnellula suecica
GGTATATTATGGTTGTATATGAGTCGAGCATAATGTTTTCAATGTCTATATACTATACCTTTACTGATAGTTTGTTGCTTCTAAACCAAGTCTCGCCATATATTACTCTACGCCAAGTGGCTTTCTATTAAACAACGTGAATGGAAAGATCCTCTCCTTCTTTCTTCATATTTGTGCTCGGATTTACCATTTGGAACTCAGAATGGCGGCGTATCACATTGCAATAGCTTACCTCTTTCAAAGTTAATGTGCGTTCTTCCACTTCAAACCCGTGTCAGGATGAAAAGTGCTGTCATTCGCCGATTTGCTGTCAACACCTAAAATGGAAAGGAATGATAAGCATGCAATTCATGACTTCTAGATTTCACAGTCAAGCGTCAACAAAGTTGAGCTCGTATTCAGAAGACAGCTCCTCACGGGCGCAGAACACCATTAGACATTATTCGCGTACTTTCCATTTCTCTGCAAAAATTAATCCGTTGAGATGAGGGGTTTTATATCTCTCAACTCTGGCTACTCCAGAAACTGGCTCGGTGGTTTGGAGAAGTGTGTGTAGTGAGTAGGGTGCTGTGGAAGGTCTTTGGCTGGTTAACGGCAACAACATTCACCAGACGAAAACTCTCAAGCAGTGGTTTTGCAAGCTTTTGACCCCTTTGCCTCCATGGAAACCTCTTCGCGGATCTGAGCTCAAAAGATGTGCTGGCTAGATATGCCGAAGAGACGACTTGCTATTTGGGTAACTGTTGGTTGCTGTCAAGTGTTCAGCTGCTGTCAAATAACCTCACAAGCGCCTCCTCCTTTCAACCCCACAATTTGTTGGTTTCGAATTACAAATCAAAGCACTAAGGAAGTTCACAGCGTCGTTGCGGTTTTTATGGCTCTGGGACCAAAAGACTTAGATTGAATCTTGGCTCGGCTTTTTTTACTTAGGTTGCTTACAAGCTACCTCACTCTTATTTGTATACTCTGATATCCCGCTCGCGAGACTGCCTGGAAATTACTAGAAAGAGCGTCGTATCTCTGGCTAGGCGGTGTGCTTCTAGGTTTATATTTCCCAGCTCCTACTTCAGTTTGTTGTATGGTGATCGAGATCATAGCGCATGGACAAACTGATGGAGATGTTCCGCGAGTACCGCGCCAGACCCAAGTCTGTTTTTCCGATTCCACCACAGTAAAGAAACCCAAGAAATACTTCATAGAGCGGGATCGAGTTGGAATTGAGAGCTTTTGCTGTCAAACACTTGTCTGCTGTCAAATTCCTTCTCATCTCACCCCCAGCTTCCCATTCCACATGCACTGGTTACGCATTCGACACAATGAAAGTTACGAATCAGTACAAAATGTAGCCTGTAGGCATATTTTGGTTACTGTATATATTCCCTGCTCCTGCTTGAATTTTCATTTGCATGATTCATGAACAATCCGGATATGAGGGGTACAAGATGAGGGCAAGGTTTTCGTGCGTATCGCACTAGGTCTTGATCTTTGCGTTGAGAGTTGTTATTGCAAAAGGATCTAACCAATGTTCGACGAATTGAGAGGGTACTAAATATCATTTGCTGTCGGATTTGGAGTTGCTGTCATGCTGGGGAAATAAAAGTATCAATCTCAACGCGAGATCAGAACAAGCGCTACCTTGTACAACGATAACGGAGCTGCCCTGCTTTACTGCAGACATGACACAGCCATCCGAAATAGTATGAACAGCTGCCGTGGCTGTGCCAAGGCTAACAGTTGTACAATGCCGTTGCCGCTTGGGAGATAAGTAGAGGCACAAGAGTGCTGAATATTGAGATTAATTCCAGACAGCAATTTGTTTTCTAACGATAACTAGACAGGTATAAATCAAAATTCAAAACCCACAACGCCAATGTGTTCCGTAGCCAAAAGGGTATCAGCAAAACGCCAACTCCTTCCAAACCGGAATCCTCGAATCTAACATACGAAATCTCCCTCCACGGTGGCTCGTCCACCACTTGAAAACTAGTGACCCTCTTTCTTGCCCTGCTTCTTCGTCTGTTCCTCTTTCGCTTTCTTCTCTGCTTCCTCCTTTTTCTTCTCTGCTTTCTTTCTCTTCTCCTCTGCCTTATTTTTCTCATGTTTCCTCTTCTCCTCCGCCTCTTTCTGCCCAATAAGACTCAAGCATTTCGGGGTGAATGAATTCTTCAGACAACCCTAGTCAGAGTGTTAGCTTATGTCGAGATTGATCAGGAAGGAAGACTTACTATGTATTCCCAGACGCTCGTCTTGTGGGGGTCTGAGGGAGGAGCTGGAGCTGGGGTTGGAGCTATAACGGGAGGAGGAGGGGATGGTGGCGCTGGAGGAGGTGGAGGAGAAGGCTCGGGGTTTGTGTCTGGGCTCTCGGCCACGGCTCTCTTCACGTCTCTCGAATGTTGAGAATGGTGGTGGGGCAGGAGCTTGAGGATTCTCCCCCAGGGCAGCAAGTCGAGTATCTTCTTCCAAAGTCCCTTTATTTTTTCATAGATATATACCTGCTGGAGTTCTGAGCCGACATCGGTGTCGCCATCGTTGCCGTTGTCTGGAGCTACCGTTTCGAGTTCCATAATAGTATCAAGGACAGGGTTTACAGAAGAGGTTGACTCAACGGCCCGGGCCTCAAGTACTGCCCCTCTCTCATCTCTGGATGACTGTTGTGATTGGTGGTGCACGCGTTGAAAGAAGTTCAGTATTTTCTTCCAGGCGAAGAGGTCAAGTATAGATCCCCAGAACCCCTTATGTCTCTGCTCGACTTCCTTGTCATCGTTGTCCGGGGCTACGACTGACTCAATGATCTCAACGACAGGGGGTACGAAAGAGGCTGACTCCACGGCGCGAGCATCAAGCTCAGCCCTTCTCTTACTTCTCCACGAGCGTCGCTGTTTCGGCGCGCCAGAAGAAGTAGGGAAGTAGCTGTTAATAGCAACAGCCAAGCCCGCAATCGCATTGCTGTCGATGTTGTCAATCTGAATCAGATTCGGCCATGTGACGCCCTTTTTCGAAGCTCCCCAGATATCCCGCAGAGCGCAGTGCTGTGCGTACCGCGCCATATACACGATGCTGTGCAGACGGTTTGTTATGTCTATCACATCAGTCAATTTCTGCGTCAGTGTCCAGACGCTGTGGAGTATTGGTGAAGAGGGAGAGCCGCGGTTGGAGGCCAGTTTGGCGAGTTGGTCGGGAGCGAGCTTGCCCGCTTCGCGCGTCTCGGAGTAGGAGCCGCTGGAGGGGAAGCGCGAGGCGGGGATGAAGGCGCGGGCCCAGGGACCGACAGGTGAGAGTACCTCAGGCGTGGGCTTCTTTTTTTTGCGGGAAACGATGTGTGAAGTTGATGTTCCGTTGATGGTGATGTTTTGGTGGCCGGAAGAAGTGAAGTTTTGTAGCTCGGGGAAGGCGTTGTGGTTGCTGGCGGGCAGTGAGGTCCATTTGAAAGTGTGACTATCGGCGTAGTCGCCCCAACCGTTCTCCGTGTCGATAGGAGGGACTTCTTCCGGATTGATGATTGAACCCTGGACGTGGCCGTCGATGTATATTATACCATCGGTATACTTCACACCGTCGATATGGCTCACACCGTCAATGTAGCTTACAGGCTTGCCTTCTGGTGGTGGTCCTTTGTCTTTGACAATATCGGCATCCAAGGAAGCGGCGGTAGATCGCTCCTTGAGCCTCATGAGACTCTCTTGTGGAAGCGGAGCACCGGGTGGGAGAATCACAATGACTGCCGACTTTGAACCGGGAGTAACGAAAGTACTGAGAGGGACACTTGAGAGATCTTCTGGTAGATCGTCAGGGTGTTCCACCCAGAGGTCATTTATTTTAGCAAGCTGGCGATAGAGCTTCTGCCACATAATGGGCCTCAAAGGAGCCCACCACCTATCGATATCCATGTCATGGGAGAGGTCCAAGAAGATGAGCTCTCCAGGGCTCTCCGAGGTAAAACGGTTGATGTCTCTCACTACGTTCTCTATATTTCGACCTGTTGCGCCGCCGAACCACTTGCCGACGGTGTGAGAGAAGTGGCCGGCGTACCAGTGTCCTTTGCGGTGAGCCGGTCTGAGATCGAACCAGCGCGCTCCAAAAACCAACTGCTTATAGATGTGAACGGATTGTGTTTGTGTATTATATGGAACGCCCAGGTAAGCGTGTGTAAGCTCAGACATTCCTGCGTCGTGACTCTCGGGCATGGCTATCTCTCTCAGGGTTCTGGAGCCGATCGTTGGAAATGTTGCTTGCATCCATGCCACAGGGGGGTTGCTTGACACATAATTGCTACTATCGTTCCCAGTGAGGACGAAAGACACAGCGCCATCGTGCTTCCATCCCAAGTCGATGAGAGAATTTTTCGGGTTTCCAAGAGAGGCTAGGGAGTCATGGAATTGGATCTGAACTTTCCTTCCACCTCTTTGGCGTGCTTGAATTGTGAAACTCTGGGGTTCTGGGCTTCCCACAATGGCGTAAGTAGCTTCAGCGGCGGAATCATCGCCCAAGAGATCTTTCGTCCATTCAAGATATTGTTCGTGAGAAGAACCTGTACTTAGTTAGTACGATACAACTTAATGCAGGGTTATTAACTTACCGGCTGTAATCAGCTCTGCAGGTTTCCACTTCATTTGGTATGCATGGTGATTGACAAGTTTCCAATCGTATGGCGTTCCATTGTCGAGTTCTACGAAGGATCCTTGGCCGGCGAGGGCGCCTATTGCCAAAACTAGGGTGGTAAATATTTTATATGGTCGCATTTGTGCGTTTAGAAGAGATTATATATGATATGCCAACTCTCTACTTCAAGACGGTAGGATCTATCGAGTGAAATATTTAAGAATATATGGAAAGTGGGTATGGTGTATCGAGTAAAAACTATTTTTTGGAAGGAAAGAAGAAGTGTTCTGCATTGTGAATTTTTAATATTGGAAAGATCTAGTCGAAATGGCAATGGGACTAGGGATTATAATATGATAATAACACGATAGGCATAGTAAGGGCGGCAAGCTTGCGACTAGGTCGGCGGGAACACATAGACCCAACAAAGAAGCCGTTTGTGAGAATGGTAGGCTAGCTTTCTCACATAATAAAACTCGAGATTCTAGTGCATTTGATTTATTATATTCAGCAAAAGCAGATGTAAAGCGACGTAACAAAACTAACTTCTTTTTATCACAAATTTGGGTACTAAGCTTTTTGGTTCTAAAAGGTCTGAAAAATCACTTGCTTTGGAGAGAGAATAATGCCTTAATTGCGAATGGCACTCCTGGCTGGTGTACCAAACTTTTGTGAGGCTTCCTTCAAGCCTCATCTCAGCGTCTGAGTTTGGTCTGCCTAATTAAACTTGTAATATGACAAATCTGCATCAAATATTCACTGGAGATGCGTCCAAAATATGCCATGAACAATTCACCATCGCAAAGATATTTCGTGCTAGCTACACTTGCACCAATGCTGTGCTTAGAAACTCGCTCGTACTCGCCAATGTGAACGGCGCCACCTCCATCTCGACACTCCTGGAAACGAAAACCTTTGACTTGCAGAAACTTCACAAACAGCAATATGTCCTCTGACGAAGCGATGCGTTCCAGTGTGAAAAGTGCGCGCCGCAAAGTAAGTGCTACACCTCGATACTTCGAGATTCACAGCGTGGCTAGATACTGATGCAACCCCTCTAGCAACTTGACTCTGCGAGCACTTGCCGTCTTCGATCATCAGCTCCGTCACCTACTCCTGACGTTGCACTTGCACCCATAATGGTTCTTCCACAAGCAAAGCTCGGCCAATCTGGTTGCCAACTCCAAACTTTCAGATGCTTTCCGAAGCTACCGATCGAGATTCGCCTCATTATCTGTAAGCTGGCTCAGCCAAATCGGATGTAGGTTATTCAAGAACAGCTTTTGGCCGAGAGAGCGCTATGCCATTCATGACATGCGGGACTCAAGCAAAGAATCCATGCTAATGGGTGGGCTTTGGTTAGGATCGTCATCAACCCAAGCCGGCAAGGATCAGACCCAAGTCCCATGCATCTGACAGGTTCAGCTTTTGTCTTGAACGCTGTAAATCAAGAAACCCGTCGCGAGAGCATGACGGATTATTGCATAATGACCATCCATAAAGATAATCTCCCATGCCGAGGACAGACGATGTTCAACTTCTACCTCGACACCCTGTGCGTTCCCCCAAGATCCGAATACGGCCGGTATTGGATGGCGCTTCTGTTGAGCATGTGGGAGAAGGGCGGAAATTTTGTCGCCAGGAAATTTGCCATATCTGAAGATATGATAGAGACCTCAACAATTTCGGAACCCAATGATGTGGCTTTCGGTCAGCAACTTCTGGCTTTTACGAGGCTTGAGGAGCTCAGCATTGTGGTGGGAACAGCGTCTATGACCTCGAGAGCAAAGATTCTGAATATCGGTTCAGATGTCAATCTAGAGAATCAGACCTGGGGAGTATGGGAAGGCAAATCTCGGACTTCCGGTTGGTGGGGCCTCGGACCATCAGGTGAACAAAGGAAGCGATGGGCAAGCATTATGCACTTGTTGACCGAGTTGAAATCCTTCGCGGATAGGGAGAAGACAAATTTACCGGTGGTCAAGATTGTAGTTCTCTCCGAAAAGGACACCATTTCAACCTCGTAGAATGGCTGGGCACTTGCGAGCTGGAGTGATGGAGTTATTAGGGTCTCAGGGCATTGCATTTGAGGGACGTAGCGGTAAAATTGTTTGTGGACGCGCGGAGGGTACTGGAAAGTAAATGCATAAAACGTTGATTGATCAATAGGAGATCCTTGATAAAGACTGCTTCAGTTGTACTTTGTGGTCCCGAAATTGCAATATGGAAGACTTCCTTTGCCATGACAGCGATCGAACCCTATCGTGGCCCCGGCGATCTGGCTATCGGCTGGCTTTCCGACGGAGCACACCACGTGACCAGTTTCTGCGAATGGAGTTGGCCGGAATAACCTCAACCTTTGACCCAAGGCAACGCAATTCATAAAATCATGATTCAGAGCAGAAGACTTTTTCGCAGATGTTCTAGGGTAAACTCTCAATCAAGCCTTTTCCCGTTTCATACAGGAGAGAAACTGACTAGCCTTCAAAAGCTTTAGACTTTCCGACGATGAACCTTAAATAAAGCTTGCAAATGAAGCTTCTTGAAAGCCAAAACATGCTCGTACAACGCCACAAATTTCGAGTCAACAAAGTTTGACAACTTGAGTGTGGATCTGTCAATTTTTTTACTTTCAAAGGAACCTCTTTTCATCGATGCGAGTTCGAGGGCTCGGCATCTCCTGCAACGATATATGAGATTATACGATTCATGGGTTTTCCAAAGAGCTTAGTCGACCCCATCAGTCCTTCCCTGCGGGTGATGAGACCAATCTCTATGAGAACGTAGATCCTTCGAGTCAGAAATATTGGGGCCTTCGATCTAGTGAATCGGATTCCTTTGCTTTCGCCACCGATCATCTGTGCCACCAGTGTGGTCAGGCTGCTAGTTGAACGACAAATGGGAAAGAATGAATCCTTGGGCTCGGAGGTATCTCAGAGTGGAGGATAGCTGTGGCTGGTGATGGGGACAAGAGCCCGTACATGGCGGGGCTCGGAAAGTTTACATTGGCGCACATCATGAAGCATGGGCACAGCACCGCTTCTGGAGATGATTGCGAGTCAAGGGAAGCATAGGGAGCCCAGCCGACCGTCATCTCGGCACATAATCTGGCAATGTGGGCAGGAGATCTATCCCGAAACGACTGAGATGCGGATTTGATCCAAGCCGGTACAGTGGAACCTCCATATAAGCATTACCCTTCATAAGGATACGTCCAAATATCCTTAGGTTCCTTGGTCCCGAATTTTTTACTAGGGACTTAAGGATATAATCCCCATTTGTTGGAGTTTAAGGATATCCTTAGCTTTCCAGGTCCCAAATTCTTTTTAGGGGTAAAACACCCTGGAAGTATTCTTATTTAGCGCCCAGGGCTAAATTTTCAAGCTTTTAAGCCTGGATTTTAGGGATTCTTAGGGATCCCTAGAAACTCTTAGGTCTCGGACCCCCCCTAAATCCTGCTGGGTAATTAGTGCCAAGACCCCCGATATAAGGATACCTGGAAACATCCTTATATCTTCGGGCAAAAGGCGTATGCTTACAATAGGTTTCACTGTAAGTATCTCGATTGAAAGCGGGCCCTTTTAGAAGGCGAAAAGAAAAGGATATGCAAACATAAAGACAATATAGCGGGGTAACAAGAGGGGCGCGGAATGTCATGAGATGCACGCAAGCGCTTGTAAGGTGTCAAGAGCGACGACTAGATAATTCCTGCCAGGATTTGAAGTGCATGACTACGAAAAGTCTGCCCAGCATCATCCAGCGGCGAAAATGGGGACAGTGTAATAAAGCAGAGCCAGTGTTCTGCTTTGCAACTTTGCAGTGGGTTTCAAACAGGTTCATTAGTTCGCCTCAAGCAATGGATGCAGGCAAAGCTGCATGGCGATGGTGATGCAGCGCCAGGAAGGCCCATGGAGGAAGAGGAAGAAGACTTCAAGCCGTCCACGCATGGTGGTAAACCAAGGGGCTCGCAACCTGGTGCAAAGTTTGAGTTGAGCCTCCTGGTGCTCCAGCGGCAAGTCTGCCGGGGAGGAACATTGATGCAGGTGCTGGCCGTCCGAACCCTGTCTAGCAAGCAACATGACAGTGGCAGACCCCCTACTGTATGCAAGTATCAAATCGGAGCATTACCAGTCATCTCTAAATTCCCACAGCATTGCGGTGCCTGGGAGGGACTACAGTAGGAGGGTTTAACTAAGCCTAAATGGCGGGCACTACCGCTTGTTCTGTGCCACTGCAGCCCCGCAGTCCCCGCTACTGTAGGAGACCACCTGGTGTCAACTCTTCACGATGGCAGCCGGCCATTACGATACTCACGATTCACGAAAGAATATCGTCGCAGGCTTCTCCGTCAAGGGACGCTTCGCATTGAGCGTTTCCCATACTCCACAATAGCACTGTCCAAGCTTGGCTCAACTCGAGACGCCGAGGTAGTACCCAAGATCTCCAAGCCCTGACTCGATTAGGGTTGTAGATGAGCATGAAATGACACCCATCTTCAGAAAAGTCTCCACGAATCCGCCCCTGTAGGCGACTCTCACCCCAACAAGGATCCGTCCGGCGGCTGTCCTGACTCCACATCCACGTCTTACGCTATTCCCGTAATCTCAAGCCACGCTCACCAGAGTGGCTCTGTCTGAAACCAGGGTTCATACGGATTATAGTGAGTTGGCATTTTCCTTCCGTGTTTTCAAGGATGCTATCTGAGCTATCTCCCGATCCATCCTGCTTGAGCAAAAGAAACAAATAAAACACGCGCCCCCCCAACGTTCTCCCACCTGGCTATCCAGTCACATCTGCAGCCACCGCATCTGAATATCACGCATCTCATTCTCACGCTTATTACACGATTACCCCTACCATTCTATAGCTTTGCATGCTTGCTTGTGTAATAAATATCGCCCGCCTCACTTCTTGCTACGCTCTTTCCCCGCAATGTTTTCCCACCACGATTCCTACCTTCCCGTTTCGTCCTCCAAAGACAATAGCCTTTTCAGCATCCTTATCCATACCCCAGCTCTCTTATCTTCAATGAGTATGGTTGGTAATGATGGGCAGTCTTCGTCCCAGTTAATCCCATCTGCGACGGAAGCACTCGAAATAGCTAGGGACAGCTCCGAAGGCGCCAACAACCCCGCCGTTAGAGATCTTCTTGAGACTGCAATAGGGGCCATCTGGGGCAGGATTGAATCTCGGCCAACGTCGTATGTAATGACCCGCGACGAATTTGCGATCTTCAACTACTTTCAGCATCGTTTCGAGGGTCAGCAATTGGCGGCTGCTGCGAAGAAGCGCTATTGGGATAGTCACGAAACCACCAACGGTGGCCGATAAACATTCCTCAATCTTAGGAGAAGACAGCTCGAATCTCCTGCTGCCGTCTAATTCGCGTCAAGTCTACGAAATCCGCGAGGTTTTGCAAGAAAGGCTCTCTCCAAATATTACTAAGCTGACGACTTTCAACAACAATTCCTGCCGACGATTCGAAATGGAGCCTGGAGAGCACCGCAAGCTTTCGGGCTTTATCGAAGACGACTACATGATCAAGGAAGACCTTCGTCTGGACCAACAATATGCAGCAAATTCAGGATGGCGTTTCAGGGGCAAAAGCAGTTGGTTCTGGCTATTGCTCAGCGTTCCTGCAGGATGCGCAGCTTTACTCTGGCTATTTAGCGACTGCTTGGATTCCACTCAGTTGGAAAGGCAAGAGGTTCCGCCGATGGCCCACAATTTAGTTACATACGCGGCTCGAGCACCGGCTGCGACCCCTTCTACATCGGTTTTGGAGTGCTTCCAGGTCTATCAACCTGTCTTGTTCCCATCCGGGGCAGTTGACGAAACAGTGAATGGTGATGGGCTGGAAAATTCCACGACTATTGCAACAACCACAGCTGCTAGCAGTTGCGAGGTTCTCTTGATGGATCATTCTTTTGGCTATAGTTATGGAATGCCTTACGTCGGTTGGTTGCCAAGATTCCCTAACTTTAATTATTGTACTAACAGAACACCCAGGGAATTATGTTCCTCCATCATGCAAGTTCAACCGTGTGGTTATGAACTTCACTGTCACATCACAGGGTCGCCAGTTTGACAGACTCGCCCTCATGTACTTCAATGACACCGAAGTCTGGCGAACTTCCACCGCTGAACCAACTACTAACGGCATTCGATGGGAGTACGTGAAAGATATGACTGAGTTCTTGTACTTTTGGAACTCACCCCAAAAGCTCATTTTTGATCTGGGTAACTTGATCGACTCGACATACACCGGCGCTTTCAACACAACACTAACGGCAACATTCTTTACCGACCAACAGACTGTCGAGCCTGCGTCTTTGATTATTCCGATTTCTGCAAGAAAAGGAGACGCAAGCGCTGCCAGTGTATTCATGCTTCCTTCCGACAACGCAACCAATACAATCAGTTTCCCACGAAATGCAAACCGCGCCGTGTTTTCTGTTTCCGCTTGCGGACAGTCAACTGAAGAGTTCTGGTGGAGCAATGTACTGCAATCCGACATCAGTACGTTCGTACCAGTTGATGGTACTCTCTACGGATACTCCCCTTTCCGCGAAGTCCAGGTACTGATTGATGGTCAACTTGCTGGAGTTCAATGGCCTTTCCCCGTCATCTTCACTGGGGGTGTGGTACCAGGCCTGTGGCGTCCCATTGTTGGCATAGACGCCTTTGATCTTCGCGAACATGAAATAGACATTACGCCTTGGCTCCCAGTTCTATCCGATGGCAAAGAGCATACCTTTGAGATCAACGTCGTAGGTATTTTGGATGATGGTAAGAGCAGCGGGACTCTGTCAGAGTCCGTCGGAAGCTCATGGTATGTGACTGGCAAGATATTCGTCTGGCAGGATGATGAGAGCTCCATCACAACCGGCAAAGCTCCCACGATGCTCCTCCCGGCCCCAGTCATCAACCTCTCCCAATCCCTCACCCAGAACGCCTCTGGTGTCAACGAAACCCTGAGCTATACCACCAACGTCAAGCGCGACCTTTCGATCTCCTCCCTTCTCACAACCCAAAACGGAACGCACCTAGTGACCTGGACACAATCCCTCTCTGTCGAAAACTATGGTCTCTACACCGCCTTCGGGGCCGTGCAGCAAAATAATCAAACCACAACCGGCACCGATCAATCGATCGGCGGGACTTTCTACAAAGCATCATACTCCTACCCCTTATACGCAAACTCAGCCTATATCGTGCAACCCAGCGGCAACTTCACCATCGACGCCGAAGTAATCCGCACCGTGGACCTCACCATTCAAGGCCAGCCCGTCTTTCCCACCGGCCTGCAGCCATTCGCGTACATCCCCGCCTCCGCGCCGCTCGTGGCCGGCCTCTCTGGTTCCTCGCTCAGCACCACGCAGAACGGCACGGCGCACTACTTCGGCTCTCCGTCTGCGGGCACGAGCTCTGGGTACGGGAGCACGAGCCAGGAGTTCACTTTCACAGGCGTTGATGTTGCCGGGACGGCGGACGGCGAGTTGTATTACCGCAGTGTGGAGGCAGTAAATGCTACTGTTGTGAGGGATTATGAGAGCCTGGTTGGGAAGGAGGTGGAGAGTTATGGCTTCCCGGTTGGGGCGGTGGCGAAGAGTCAGACTGTGGTGGGCGTTGTTAGTCCGAAGCAGGCTATTGGGAGAGGGCCGGGGCAGCCGAAGCAGTTGCTTGTTCAGGCTGGTGGATGAGATGTACAGTGTCTGGTCAGATACAGTGCTGCGGTGTAGAATACCTTTCTTGTCGCTCGCTAGAAATGTTTTGATTGGAGATGAGGCTTGGAGGACTTGAGTTGTTGAGAGCGTTATACCTTCTTAGATGTATATAGCATCGCTACGTACATATTCATACACGATTTAGATAAAAATATACATATGGGAAATTTGGCAGCTCGATTGATATGCCTCTGTGGTAGCTTCATTTGATTTGAGGTGCCCAGACCAAAAAGTTGGTATTGAAAAATGCGTCTCGAGTTGGGAAATCCCAGTCCTTAGAACTGTAAAATCAAAATAAAGGGCATAATTTACAAGAATAGGATTTCTTGGAACGCCTGATATTTGGACAAATTGATAACTGCCAGCTTGGCAAAGACATCGTATTGAAGTTCACGGGCTCCAGTACTCAAGGTTAGTGGTCTAAACACAAAGCAAATATTGCTCAGGAGCTCGCAAGCCAAATGAGCGGAATCACAGTCGCAGCGCAGCATTTTCCACATGGTTAGGTGTGTGTTCAATGCTCAATTTTCATTCTTGATCATCGTTTGAATATGCGCAGCCCGACCCATCCCTCTGAGCTATGCAACCGCAAATGTAACACCGAGAATCCCCCAAATGTGCAAGCATCTACGATCTGGGCTTCTCCTTCTTCTCCTTCCACAGCGCAGACAGACCGACACCCGAGACCTTGACGACCTTGAATCGCACACCGGGAATATCTCCCTTCGCCTTGCCCTTACGACCGAAACCTGCGAGCAGGACCTCGTCGTTCTCGTCTACGAAGTTGAGACAACCATCGTTGGGAACTGTGGGTGAGTTGTTAGCCCGTGTTCTTCCAAGATCATTTCCATTCTGCTCAATCCGCCACCTCCTCCTCTTGTTCTCGTGTTCCCTCTCCACGTCTACTTCCATAACTGTAAAATTGCAAGGGCCACACGTACCGAAAGCAGTAACCTTCTTTCCGTTCTTGATCAACTGCACCCTAACACACTTCCGAATGGCAGAGTTGGGCTGCTTGGCCTCAACACCGACCTTCTCGAGAACTATTCCCTTAGCATGCGACGAGCCTCCGAATGGCGAGGACTTGAAGGCAGTTCCGAGCGCGCGCTTCTTGTACGACAAATCGGCCCAGCGTTGTTCGCGGCGGTGGTTTTGCAGCTTGCGGGCAGCGTTGAGTCCACGGGGCTTTCCTTTACCCATGATTGCTGTTTTCTAGACGTTAGATTCGATGCTTTGGGGAGAGGAGGGATGCTCGGGGTAGGCGTACCGGTTTATGCGATGATGGGATGTTGAGATTGAGGTTGTCGTGGCGTCGAAAAATGAGGGCGATAACCTTTCCTTCGAAAATTGACATGGTGGGATTTCAAGGTGCCCTAGCGCTCTAAGCGACATCACGTGCCACTGACCAGCCTCGAGACTTTTGTCATCTTTGTGTCAATGGTTTATGGTTTCGCTCTTCGAGTTAATATAGTTTGACATATTGTGGTACCTTGTTCGTGGTCTTTATTTTGTATAAATTCCAAATCTAAAAGTCAATTGCAAACAACTACCGATTGCACTTTACTCTAGGTAACAATTGTCACCAAACTCGATGCTCGAAGTTGGATACCCAATGATTCATGACTAGTTCAAGTACATTATTCAAGCTCACCCAAGTCTTTGTAATTGATTAGTTGAAGATCAAAATCGAAGGAGCCTCCCAAACACTTTGGGCTCGAAAAGAACACTTCCAACCATCTGGTGTACCACAACCCTACAAGGCTATCAACATACCATGAAAACTAACTAGTCCCTGGGAAGATAATTAATAAGGTTGAAAGTCAAAAAACAAAGACCAATATCGAAACTGTATTTAAAGAAAACTTCCAGATTATAAGCAATCACGTGCCAATCGTGTATACATCAGCTCGCGCTTCGTATTCGTACACGCGCAACTTCACATTCCAACAATGTAGCCATGTCTCAGCAATCACTCAAATCAAAGCCCAAACACCTCCGGGAACCGCCTCCCTCCCTATTCCTGGGGCCCCCCTCCCAAAATGCCTCCCACGTTTCCCTCCCAGGGACACTTCCCGCCGCCGTCCCCCCACCAAACCCCTCCTCCTTGAATCCACGCGCGCCCCTCATCCACCAACGCTCCCAACGCATGGCAACAGGACGCAACCTAGATGGCGCCGGCTCAGCGTGCCCGAGCCAGCAGTGCCACGGACGGTCGCGAGGGCACACCAAGATATGGAGGGCAAGAAACAGGCGGACCGGACGGATGCGCTGTGGGCGGAGATGCAGAGCACGCTGGAGGAGGTGGAGCTTAGTGCTGTGAATGGCACGCATGTGTTTGGGCCGGAGCATGCGAATGCGCTGGAGGGGCTGAGGCTGGCGCAGATTGAGCTGGCGCAGGCTT
>QGMK01000976.1:0-14695 GCA_007825345.1 Lachnellula suecica
CCTCGAAGCGGGGGATGTCCGTGCGTGTGCGCGTCATCTCCGCACCCCACACCAGTGACCCTTGGTACGAGACGTCTATATACGCGCGAACCGCCTCATCCTCGTCCTCATCCCTGTACTCCTCCCACTGCGCACGGTACTTGTTTGTCCAGTCCGACATATCCCCGATGATCTTGCTCGTCACCTGGTGGGGATTGCGTCCTCGTGCGCGCGTGAAGGTCTTGCTGTCGCCGCGGTAGTCGTATATCGCCACGTGGAGGCGGATGAAGAGAGCCACGTGCCTCGCACACGTCCGGCGCAGTCGGGGCTCGGAGTCGTTGGTTCGCCCAACGAGGAAACCCACATAGCGCTCGAGCAGTGCCGCGACTCCGCGGTCCCGCCGCGCGACCAGCCCGCTCTCAAAGTCGAGGAACTGCTCCTTCGCAAAGGCGAGGATGAGCAGCCGGTCGACGGCGTACTCCTGCTGCTTCTGCAGCAGCTCCTGCTGAATCTCGACCGCCAATTTCATCTTGCTTGTCCTCACCTCGGCCCACCGCGCTGCTGAGGAGCGCCTCTGCTCGTGGATTTCGCCGGAGTAGTCCACCGCCGGTCGGATGTCCGCTGTCATGCTCCGGTCCAGCAGGGTTCGGCGATCCACGGGCTCGTCTAAGATCGTCAGATTGTGAAGCAGCGTGTTCGTGTGCTCCTGGATCTCGTCGACGTCGCCCTTGCCCAGGGGAACCGCCTGCCTGTACAGCTGCACGAGCTGTGGTACGTGACTCAGGCACTCGCGGTGCCAGGTGGAGCTGACCTTCATCGTGACAAGCATGCGCAGCGCAGCCTCGATGCGTCCGCGGTTGGCTTGGTGGAGTGGCCGGTCGCCAAGCAGCCGCTGGAGCGCCTCGATGAGCTGCGGGACGAAGAAGCGCTCGCTGCCGATTAGGAGCTGCAGGGCGTGGTCCACCGCGCTCTCAGCGCCCCCTGGACTTTCTCGTCGCTGTGGGCGGTGGTGCAACCCGTGAGCAGGTCGCGTAGGATGCCCTTCTCCACGCCTCCGATGTTCCTGTAGCCCGTGCTCCACGACTGGATGGAGTGTAGGAGAACATCCATGCGCTGGACGTTCAGCGACGGTGGACACTCCTGCAGCGCCAGCCCGGAGACCCTGAGTTCATTCTCCCAGGTCTGGCAGACGAGTTCGTCCGTCTCCTCGTTTGACTTGTGCCCATGGCGATATCCCACGTCTGCAAGCAGCGTAATATAGAGCTGGTACAGGCTGTGAAAGCACTGGCTGTGTCCTTCTTTATCGTGGTCGTGTATGAGGGTATCGTGCACTCTCGAGGCCAGCTCTGCCGTCTGGTGGCGCAGCTGGTGTATCTTCGCGTACCACGGATTGCTGGGCTCGAGGAGGCGGTGGAAGACGCGCTTGCAGGCTTGAAGGCGCGCAATATCATCGACGTTATGGATATCCTCATCTTTACCATCTCCTTCTTCTTCTTCTTCTCTTTCTCTCCCTCTTCCTTCTTCCCAGAAAGGATCAAAGAGGGGAGCTACGCCGGACAGGACCATTTTCACATATTCCACTGCGTTCATCAGATCTATGTCCCATCTCTTACCTGACGGACCTTGCTTCAGCAGACCCTCAATCATCTCCCGAGCGCCCGTTACACCCGCCTCGACGATTTCGCAGGCGAGTTTGACTTCGCCGGGAGACGGGCGATGCCACACCACCGCAAAGGTCGAGTTATCACATCCACCAGCTCCACCACCACCATCCAGTGGCTGGTCTAAATTTGAACTCCCCACTGCGTATGTCCCCACCAGGCCATTCATCAGGTTACAATGCAGAAGGCCCAGAAACCCCAACGCTCTGCTCGCGCCACAGCTCTTTACAACGAAGCTCGAAAGATCATTAAGCCACTCCGAGTGGAGCATGAGCCCAGGCCCCGCGACGCAGCAGCCAAACAGGATTTCCGCATACCAGCAGAAGTGAGGGTAGCGCTCCCGTTCGAGCAAGCTATTGCGGTCCACGTCATCCGCTGCGGACCCGGCCTCGCTGCGGATCCGGCTATTCAGCACGGGCAAGAGCTCAGCGAGTGCCTTCTCGGGCCAGACGAGGCAGACGGCCACGACGGGATTAGCCATTGCCTGTCCCGCACCCGCGATGGGCTTGCACAGTGCAACTCTCAGCTTGTCGATGACTCCATCAATCCACGCTGCCGGCAGAGAAAGTAGGCAGGTCTTGTACACCTCGACGAGCAGCTCCTTGACGCTCTCGAGTTGTTTGCTGCCAGAGAGGGATCCATCTTTGGTGGGGAATTGCCCCAGGAACTCTAGCATCCGCTCTAGGAGCTCCTCACAGAAGTCCTTCAGGCTCGCGGCGGCCGAACGAAAGATTTCACTCTCGACCGTGTTCGTTGGTCGACCTGGGTGGTGGTCGTGGCGGTGGCGCTCAACATCGTCACCGTCATCAGCAGCCATGATTCGATCCATGTCGCCCTGCGCCCAAGCTGTAGCCATTCCTACATCTGTCTCCCGCAGCTCTGTTTCCTGGGTACCGTCGCCCTTCTCTGCGAGTTGGGCCCACGGGGTGCCACAGAATGCCGTGCGGATGAAGCGCAAGCACGCCTCTGTGGTTGTGGGCTCGCTGACGCGGATGCCTTGGAGAGCCATCGAGAGCAGCAGCGGGATGTGGCAGCGGTACTCCCTCTGCTGAACCATGACACCGCTGAGCATGTGTAGCAAGCCGAAGCTGGTGCTCTTGAAGGAGAGGTTGACAATGTCTTCCGCGAAGACGGCCGTGTAGGTCTGCTTCAGGGCCCGGTGCAGGATTAGGCTGGGCTCGAGGCGGGCCAGGACCCTGATGGCGCGATGGCAGAGTGCAGCCACGTTGTCCTTGCCGTCGGCCGGGTAGAAGCAGCCCAGGAGAAGGGGCTCGCGCAGCAGCAGCACGAAGCGCTCCTTGAGCTCCGCGGTGATCCTGCGGTCCGGAGGTGTATCGGCGTCACTGTCCCGCTCCGCGACCCAGCGCACGTACATGCGCTCTGCCAAGTGCAGCAGGACATTGGTTACGTTCTCCACCACCGGGTGATCGACTGCGGGAGTGAACATGAAGCTTACCGACCCTATGAAGGTGCTCAAGTGGGACATGATCGAACTCCCCTCCCCCTCAAGGCACATGGGCGACAAGGAGGACACTATCAGCCTGGCAATGGCCACAGCAGTGCTTGTTGGGGTGATGTTGAAGGGCGGATCGATAGCAGGGCTGCTGTATATAGGCGAGAGGTCCTTGTCGTGCGTTAAAATATCGAGAAGACGTGAGATGGCAGTAAAAATCGCGCCGGTCTGTAGCCCTCGGAAGATCCCACACGGACCAAAGGCCACATCACGACAACTCAAATGCGACTCGGCAAGGTTGGCGAAGAAGTGAACCATGTAACTGTCTGTCTCCTGTGAGCCTTCGTTACGCGCCCACATGCCGAAGTATGTTGGCAGCATCTCCGCTGGCTGACAGGAGTCTGAACCAGCTGGCGCCACCCCAGTGGGCACCAGCATTGTCAACGCCGCATACTCCGCAAGCAAAGCTCTGGGATCCCTGGTGTCAAACAATTGTAATATTGTACTGATGGCTTCGAGTCTGGCGGCGGGATCGAGAAATGGCTGAGCGGCAAAGCAGAGCTTGTACACCTGTCGATGTAGGCCATCGTCCAGCCACTGACCCGTCGCGAATTTGGGCGTAATATAGGCATGCTTGAACTGCTCGAATAACGGTCGCCAGTCTAGCTTTAGGCCGGCGCTGGCTCTGAGATCAACGGCATCGTTTGCGTCGCCTGTAGCACCTCTGCAATCACGCGAGCAGCTGTCAGCCCAATCTTTAATAATAGCAGCAGCAACAAGAGCGGTAATCCGCACAGATATGTGTAGAGAGGTTGATGGGCTACTAATGGCACCTACTTGACGAGTCTGCTAAACATCTTACTGAATTGCGAGTGAAGGCTCTGGCTTATACCAGGCGCCGTGGACAACCGGTAGTGCACCTTGGCCAGGGCTGCGCGCACCGCCATAGGCATATCGAATTTCATATCCAGCCAGTGCTCGAGGGAGTTCATCCAGTTGTAGGTCTCATTATCGAGGTCCTCCGACTCGATAGCGACGTAAAACCTGTGGATCAGAGCCTTGAGCGCGTCGCTCTGGCTCTGCGAGCGTTCATCAATAGAGTACGGGAGTAGATTGAGATAGTCCAATGCGTCCGTAGTGGGCTTTCTAACCTCAAGCGACACGGCCGCGAAGAGCTCTTCGAGAGGACTGTTCATGTCTGCGCTGCGAGCGTCATATATGTGATGTGTGTTGACGGGTTGTGTGTGCGGGTATATAGAGAAGAAAGGCAAGTCAGGAAAATCCTGGCACTGCGTAGGCAATAGGGGCGCAATATAACGCCAGCCCCCAATCCGCGACCGTTGCCTAATCTATGGTGTTGGCGGATTGTATGGTGTACCGAATGGCGGTAGGGTCTCACCCCCTTGGACTTTAAAAAATTCCTCGCATTTCATAAAAGTATTTTAATAAAATATTACAACAAATTTATAAATAAACAACGCTCAGCAGCGATCTTGGCACCACCAAGTACTATACCGTCCTCAGCGTTCCCTCACATTTTCTTCGGTTTCCTCATTTCCCCACTCCCCACATTCCCTCGCCACTATGACGAGCTCTCTTGAAGTCTTTATGCTGCGGCGAAATTCAAAGCAAAATGCAATTACCCGTTGACCACGCGACCAAACGATTTATGTTAAAGGCGAGGAACTTGAGGGTAGAAGCAAACAAATTCCGAAGAGAAAAGTACACCTGCCATATAGCATCCAAAAATTTGAAGATATGAACTCTAACAATAGCCGTCGCAGCCGTCGCGGTTTAACTCTAGCAACATCTACATCCCTTTCTTTGGAAGCTCGGCCCATCCTCGTCTGTGGTCCCGATTCTTCTGCCGAGTCCAGCCGCAATGCAGCTACAGTATCTAACGGCCACGGGCTTGCGAACCAGCACTACGCGCATGACTACTCCCGGAACCATTGCTAAAGTTTTCTCTTCGAATGCTGCACACTTATGGCGATCTACCAATGCCACTTTGGCCAGCACCCAACACGCGAGCCCCAGCTTCCTGGCTTTCTCTCAAACAGTACCGTATATACGAGCCTCGAGTCCCAGATATCATCGCGTACATGAGACTGGGCTTGTCTCCGGCTTGGCACGCGCCGCGTCGTGCTTTCTGCTTGCCGTATCAAGTCACAGTTGGCTCCATAGCGCTTTGGGCAACATACCCAGCCACAAAACTCTTTTCTGAATCTGAAAGCAAAAGTTTCTGACTTATTGACGACATCAGCTCGTGAGTGGAGTACAAAATCATGGCTGCAACTAAACACCTCACCAACCATGATTGATGTGAGTGAACAGCGGAGACGATAGAGGGGAAGGTTGTCGTAGGACTTTGCGCTCATATCGAGGAATGTCGAGGAAAGGTGCCTTAAATACGCTTCTTCCATTCATTGTGACGGCCTCGTGCTTCTGGGCGGGGTGCTTGCTGTTATGCAATGGGTTCAAGTCGCTGACGTGCGAGTAGCATTTCGACCTTCGCTGTTGGCATTGGAGTGTATAATTGGACATTTTACTTCTTAGGGGTGCCTAAATGGCCCGAGATCCCTCGGGGGCATCTCTGGTTGCTAATCAGCCATTTTACTTCGCCTTGGGCATTGACGTGTAGGAACGGTCAAATGACTGTTTGGGGCATCCTCTGGGGTGCTGAAAAAATGATACTGTAGCCGTTTGGCGTCGCTCCTTCCGGTATACAGAGCATTTTTTTGTCGAAGCACTGGCGAATTCAACGCATTATGCATCACTGCGGTTCATTTCAATACTCGGAAGCATTGGCTGGCTGCTGAGCTGCTCAAATCGAGGGCAATTTGCTGGCCCGGGCATCATAGCCGTAGACGAAAATGCGCTGATTTTAGATGGCATCTTGCTGATACCCCACGTCGAATGAGAAGTTATTGTTGACTCGCTGGCGATGGGTTCGAAAGTATCGATACTTCTGCCCGGACAGCGAGACGTTCGACGTGCTACATCGCCTCTCTGGAAAGCTTCGGAGAGCTTATCAACGAGGCTATAAGACGATTACAAGGCTCCAGAGCTTCTGACAAGCTAGAATTTGCAGCTTTATTGTATGATAAGCTTTTGGAACGTCGCACGGATTCGGCAGCTGTACGATCTTCGTCGTTTTCATCCCCCCGAGGTGGAACGCAATTGCGTGGAAAAGGGCACTAGCCTTGCCACGTGCTAAACTCAAGCTGTCGGATGATCCTATACAGGGCGATGCCTCAAGCTTCCCGGGTTTCTCTGCCATTTTTACCCAATCTGTTTGTGTCAGCTCCTCGGCCAGTATCACGGCCCCGCACTGGAAACATGAGAGCACCTGCGAGAGAGACTGGGCGAAGAGGAAAGGAATACCGTAGTAATTGGGAAGAGTCAAGGAACGCTAGCAGTTTAGCGCGATGTGTGAGTGGCCCAGAAGCTCGTTTAGAGCCAAAGTGGGCCACCACCTCAAAACTCTCAAATGATATAAGTCTTCTAATTCGGGAGCTAGCATAAAATACTCAACTAATAATCTGCAGACGACCCTAGATCTGCAGCCTTTCGTTAGCAGGTCTCTTGTCAATTTAGAAATTGGTCTTGTCTGCGCTTTTCATTGATCGGAATTCGTCTTGACGCCTGAACATCAAGTGAGGTTACCTCCCAAGGCTGGGACCTTGGACGTCGTTCTAGAGTTCAAAAGAACTGGATTCTGCGACCAGAGCTTCTCCTTGTCCTTGTGGGAAGTCGATAAAGAGAAGCAGCTGAAAACTGTGGCACGGCACAGGCGCTTTCTAGCGTCTTTCTGTTGCTGCTGCCAAGGAGAATGGCGCTAACCAACGCCTTCGTGGCGTTGGGAGCCTTTCAATATGAATGAGATTACGCGCATTGAGAGTAAGAGGCAGGGGGCTGCAGGAGGGGGTTGAGATGGATGTTCGGAAATGAGCAGCTGAAGGGGAGGTTTTCTTGGGAATTATGAGTCTGCGTTCGATCCGAATAATCCGAAGTTAGGGGGACAGAGAGGACGAGGATGTTGTTAGAGATTAGGCGGAAGGAGCGGGTTGAGGGAGGTGGGGAAGAGGTGGAGGGGGGAAGAGGAAGGATAGAGGGCGTTGTCAAAGTGTGGTGAAAATTGTTGAGAAACAAGCTAGGCGTTACAGTTGTGTTGAATTGAGAAATAAAAGCATTGTATAAGCAGCCCAAAACGTCTCAATTCATGGACGGCAAGTATAATGCGCGATTATCTATTTCAGGCCTGTTTCGTTCCTGCTCTCTCCAATATAGCCAAATCATTCTGTCATATCGAAAACATCACTAGTATACTACAAAGCTCATTGAGTCATTTTACCACAGCTGCAACCTAAATATCTCGGAAGAGATGAGACATTTGCACAGCTTTATTTTCTATCATTTACTTGCAAAATAAATTGTATCACTCAATGGAATATTGTAAAAGGCCACACTTTTCGAGTAAATGCCTTCATATATCAACGCAATGCTACCGCTTCAATATCAATTTCAGCGCCTTCCTTGCCCATATACTGCAATGCTAAAAAGCAAGTAAAGATCAACAAAACCGCCATTATAGATATCCCACATCCTCTTGTTCGTCGGAAACCCCCCCACCATGCGTACCTCAATCGTGTACCTCGCCGGCGTTGATCGCTTTATTTTTAACTCCCTGGCTGAGATGGTGCTAGTCTATAGGTGAAGAAGGACTCGGCCTTTTGCGCGCGTTTAGAGGGACGCGAGGATTTGTGGGTTGGCTTATTGGTTTTGCAGAGGTATTGCCCGATTCGTCTCGGGGCGATGCCTCACGGCGTTCTGCGGCTTCAAAGCTTCCTCTGCCGTCTTCCACGGCCTTCTAGATCTTCTGGATAAATGCGGGAATCGAGTCGCTGCGTGATTGCTGGATTGGTAGGCGAGGTAGGCTGACTGAAATGAGATTCGGTCAGTGGGAAATTATTTGAAATTGAGGATGACTCACGTCTGCCATCTGTGTTCAATGTTAGTATTATAGGCAGAATAAAGATCATGGTTTACATACCAAATTGTTGAAGGGCGGCTTTTTCATGCAAAGCGTCCAAGCTACTTGATTGTTTCTGCGCCTCTTTCTCATCTGCCCGGTCATGCTTCAACCTCTTAGCTCGTTGACCGTCTTCCTTTTCCTTCTATCGCATTGCCAGCCGGCAATTTAATGCCAAATCATTTGACAAAGTTTTTGGGCGTGGAGCCATCCTCTATAAGAGGGTTGCAAAAAGAGGAGGGGCGGTTGTATTAGATGTAATAGAAGAGTCGAGATTGTTGTGTGCAAGATGAAAAGGAGAAGGGGCAATTCGCGCTGGCGCGTTCGGGAGGCGATAAGGAATTTGGATCGGGTGGCGCGATAAGGCAGTTGGCCCACCAGGCCCCGCTCTTTTACAGTACCTAGCAGCTAGCCTTATTTCCGTCTGGGGCTTCGTGAGTGGAGCTTTTATTGATTGGGGATGTGGATGGATTGTAGAGTCTACAGTACCTACAGCAGGAGCAGTCTAAATAAGAGGTGGGTGCCTCAGGCACCCCACATCGTGCTCTCGCTCCCGCCTCTATCCGGGCTAGCGCTAGCGCTGGCGCCGTCTCTGTCTTGGCGCACTCTTTCCGGCAATCTGCAGTCACGTTACCTCGCGTCAAGTCTCGTTATGTCCCGCGCCTCTGTTCTCGTACCTTTTATTCAACTCCACCACCTCAGATCTGAATTGCAAGCATATCGAGTTCCTCAATTTCATTTCAAACCATTACGTTCCTCCTATTCAAGCATTATAATGTCTGGGCACGGCCGTACAGTAGCATCAGCGTCGCCCTCAGCTGCAGCGTCACCTGGTCAATCGCAGTCATCCCCACAATCAGCATTAGCGTCGCCCTCAGCTGCAAAGCGTTACCTGGTCAATCGCAGTCATCCCCACAATCAGCATCAGCGTCGGGACCGCACCTATCAATCGATGGTTTAAATCGATTCGTCTATTATCAGCGAGCCGGCGTGCATCGCTTGATTCATGCCTATAATGCACTTGGCGGGGACGTTACAAGCATCCTGAATGAAGTTGATGTCCTGCGGAAGGAAGTCGAGGATATGAAAAGTGTAATCAAGGATTTGCAGAAAGCTTTGGTTCGTAAAGCCAAAACCGCTCACAGTAAGTGTAGCCCTTCTCTCCTTTCCCCCCTACTATACCCACTAACCAAGATCAATCTCTAAATTTTGATGCCACAGGCTCTCGTACTACACTGTCAAAGCAATCCTCCTCCCCTCTTCGAAAAGCCACAAGCTCTCGTACCACCTTGCCAAAGCCATACTCCTCCCCTCTTCGCAAGATAAAGCTGCCGAGCCTACGCCGGGCAAATACAAGCTAGGCTGGATAATTGGGAGGCGGTTTGCGGACTTACATTGCTGGTATTTGAAGGGACAGAATCGACTAGCTTTGCGGACTTACATTGCTGGTATTTGAAGGGACAGAATCGACTAGCTTTGCGGACTTACATGGCTGGGGGAGAATGAAGGAAAATAATGCAGCTTGAAACATGAATGCCTTGAAGCCTTTCCACCTTCTTTTGATGCAATAGTGATGGAACCTCTCTTGCAAAGTCCCAATATCCGTCTCTTACACCTAACTCCACCCGGCTGAACTAATGTTTCATCTGTGAAAATGACCCATTTCCAGTCTTTAATAGTTCAATATTTGTGCTCCTCACACCACTTCCTCCTGTCCCTCCCCGTCTTCTTTATCAAGCCAGGTTTGATAATATGTTTGGAGCTTCCATACCCATAAACCCGCCATGCCAGGTAAACGGAAGATGCTAAAATAGCACTTGGTTGCTTCAGATTAGAGGATACTTTTTCAACAACTTTAGCACAAGACCATTGCCTCGTACTAGAATTCTCGGTGACCACCCTCAACACTTCATTGCAGAATTCTTGAGAAAGTAGAGGTCTTCTAGACCTTGGTGCACCTTACTAAGGTGCACCAAATCCAAGTTTGACTCAAGTTTAAGGCTTTTTTTAAAGAATTGGACTTGGAATTGGCTACTTTTAAGCTGAATTGGATAGGGGGTATCCAATTCCAAGTTTAAAGCCAAGTTGATCCAAGTTTATGATTTAAATCATGATCCAAATCACATATTTGAATATAACCTCACAAATCTATTTATAAATGTCCGTGCACCCGCAACCGATGTCTCGACCCCCAACTTTGGACCTTTATAATTTTTGCTAACCACGTCCGAAAATGTTCATTTTTGTTGCAAAAGATGCGCAGATACTAGCTTATCAAAGTCTAAATATTCAAGTTCATGGTGTTGTGGTTGGTTATTGTTGAGGTAAGTTTCGAATATATCACAAAGACAACGCGTGAATATGACGCGCGTGAATATGACGCGCCTGAACTGTTTTGTAGACTTTACCCCTGTTAGTGGCGGCTGGCTACTGTTTGCTTGTTTTAGAGATTATTAACCCTCTGCTCTTCACTTCTTCTCTTTCCCTCTTAATAAACCTTCTAATTATGGCTTTAGGATCAAGTCAACTCGAGTCACCTCCTGCTCCAGGAGGAGTATCTCTCCCACCGAGAAAGAAAGAGCTTTATCCTTTGAATGGACGCGTTCGGTTGAATCGTAAGTACATGCGCCTTTCCTTCGATCGTGGGTCCTTAAAATGAAGAGTTTTCCCTGCGAAGTTTGCTTGAATTTGGCGTTGAAATGGCCGTCTTTTCGGGGTAGGAGAGTCTCTTTTCTTTTATTATTATCAACAAATCGATAGCTAACCATGGCGGGAACTAAGAGGACGACCTCGAGATCTGGTACCAGACCAGAAAAGCGTGGCCGGACGACACAATCGGCCGATGGGAGGCATCCGAATGGGGACGCCGAGGGGGTGATTTCCCGCGAGACCTCTCCCTTTGCAGTCCCAGCCTCAACCCCAGCCTGCCTCCAACTCGGAGGACAGTAGATCCTCCAGCTACGGGGATTCACAATGCTCTTCCGCTTCCAAGAAGCGTAAGAGAGCCGACGAGGATGTCATCCACGGCGTCCACGGGAATTGCCGCTCTGTCAATACGTTCGGATGGTGGTTCCACGGAGCTGACCTTAGGTCAGCTCCAGGAGAGTGCTCAGCACCAGGATTGGGAGCAACAGCAGAGAGCGAAGGAGAGACATCTAGCGGAGCCACACAGGACTCCTTCGATGGCTCTGACAGGAGCAGCAAGTGGGGCGACTTTGACTGGAACTGGGCCACCCCCTCCACCTCCGCCGGCGCCTCTGACGCAGGATAGGCCTCGACCGACAGTTCCCCAAGTAAGTACAACAGTGCTGATGATACACTGATATAAGCTAATGAGATGTAGCCCAAACCAACCAAACGCCGGGCTCGAAAGGCTCCTAAACCGTCCAAAGCTACCGTCGAAGCTAATAGCCAAATTCTCGATACCCGCCGAATGGGAGCGGACGGTTTCCCTTACACGAAAGCACCTCTATGGATCGGCGGCCACTGTACCAGGAAGCTCGTCACAATCCAAGGTGATGACTGGTGCGAGGTTACATGCAAAGCGTGCCCAGCTGGTACCAAACCATGGGTTGTAGAATTATCGGCTGCCTCAACTACCTCGAACCACTACCGCCATTATATGAAGGCACACCCCGAAATCGATGCTCATGCGGTGGGAGATGATCCCAACAATCCACCATCCAGTCAACCAAACCCTCGTCAACCTACCATTGTCTCCTTTTGGTCGTCTATAGAGCAGGCTGCCGGGATTTCCTACGTTCGAAAGCAAGGAGTCCGCTTCATAATGGATACTTTCTTACGGCTCGTGGTACAATTTATCATCACCTCTCGGTTGCAAGCTCTACCTCCTTCCGCCATATCATCCAGTACCTTCTCGGTGAAGATATCAAGCTGAATCGGAACATGATTACGCGCCATATGATACGCTTTTACGAGGAGTGTATCGGACGAGAGCATGGCAAATTTCAAGAGCATATTGCCGACGGCTCCCGAATTTGTCTTATATCAGATGGATGGCAAGCACGCAATGGCGACAGTTATATGGTAGTAACGTCTATACGCATCGACAAGAACTGGAACGTCGTCGGTAACACGATCGAATTCGCACCAGCTCCCGCCGTCTCATTCAGGGATAGTCCTCTATAATGTACTGGTTGCTGCCACTGACCGCATGGGTATCTCCGATAATATCATTGCGGTAGTTACAGACAGCGCGGATCCGAACAGGGTGATGCTTGAGCACTTCGAAAAGCGATGTCGTTCAGCATGGCGTCAAAATAAGAGCACTACTAAACCCGCGATGTGCTTCAAGGTAGCAACAGGATGGATTAGATGCTTTTGTCATGCGGTTAACCGTTCTACGCAAAAGATCTTGTCAACTCTCAAGGTACAATCACTTAAAGAACGCGAAGAACTCTACGATAACACGCAGTTTGCTGGAAATATTTCCCACCAGTCAGCTTTCGGTAAAATGAGACGGATTATTGCCAAAACTAAAAGATCGAAGCCTCTCAGAGCCGCGTTGAATCGCATATGCATCGCAGTATTTTGTATTTACGCTAGGTTGTGTCTTGACATGGAGATCAGATGGAACTCTATAGCCACCATGCTTGATACCTTCCTCGGTATAGAGACAGCTATTATGTCATTGTTCACTACCCAGGAAGCTCGCGAGCAAGGCATCGATCATCTGGCTCTATACGAGAACGAATGGGACTACCTCCACCGCCTTCAACGCGTATTTGGCAGCTTCAAGCCGCTTGTTACAAAGCTTTCGGCTCAATCTTACCCACACTTTTACCACGTTATCCCATCTTACCTTGCGCTACGTGGAAAGTTGTTGCACTTCAAAGAACAGTACGGTTTAGAGGACCTTCACATGGGAAACTCTATTCAAGAAGGTCTCGATGTGCTCGACAAGTACCTCGACAGAGCTAAGGTCCAATCCACTGCCACGATGTGCGTACTTTTGAACCCAAAGATGAAGATGAAGAAGCTAGAAGAGATCGGGTTTACACGGTCCGAACGAAAGTCAGCGCGGGAGTCTTTCGTCGAGATATTTGAAAGTTATCAACGGCGCTTTGGCTACACTGGAGTACCAGCTGCGGCTCAAGGTACCGCAGACGAATCGGATTCAGATGATTGTGACTGGACCGCTGTCGTTGACAAAAAACCTTCAATAGAGCCAGAGAACCCTGTGTCTTTAGGTACTGAAGTCAACCGCTGGTTTGCCGCCCCTGTGCAGAATAAGAAAGAGAACCTTACTTATTGCGAGTACTGGAACGGCATGGCGACGACCTACCCAATACTCAGCCGTGTAGCACGAGACTTCGGGTGCATCCTTGCTTCTTCTGTAGCTTCCGAGTCAGTATTCTCGCTGGCAGGTTTACAACTAACAAACAACCGCAACCGTCTGGCGCCAAAGACCATGGGGATTATTATGTTGCTGAGGAGCTGGGTTTGCTTGCCAGAAGAGTTCGATACTAAGGCAGCTGTGGATGAAGATGAAGAGAAAGAAAATGGGATTGTTAAGGACGTGAGAAATGAGGTAGTTGAAAATGAAGTAATCGTTGTAGATGATGAAGAACGTGTTGATCTTTACGGCGATGGCGATGATTAAATTGTTAAAATTCTACAACACCACAAATAATATATTATTTTATCATTTAACCTTTGCACCCTTTTAGTGAATGTGACGTGGAAACACCAAAAAGTTTATAATAATCGCGTTTAAAGTTAGAAAGGCACGATGTCAAAATATCACGTGAATACTCCTTAAACTTGCCAATTCCGACTTGGAATTGCCAAATATAAGGATTTGTAGATTTAACTTGGAATTGCGCAAGTCCAAGTCCAAGTTTGATCCAAATTTAACTTGGACTTGGGCAACCTTGCGTAACCTTACATATAATGCAAAAGGATTAGCCCACCCACTTTTGCATCTCATCCACGCTCTCTAGCCTTCTTAAACATACAGTCCGTAACGAAATCGGCTTCCCCTCAGACTCTCTCCGATAGCTTCAATGCTGCTCGCTTAACAGGGGTGCCTGAGCCCCGCCATACCATACACGGCTAGATCCAAAATATGATCTTAGCTAGCGATAACCAGTTTCTACAATACCCACGAAAAGAACAACTTTATACCCGGGTACAGTACCGTAAGTGCTACAGTTATATAGTAACTTACAATAGATATAAGCTGAATTAATAAAAAATTGCCAATTATACAGGTGTAGCTTATATTAAACTTATCTAAAGCGAGAATACAATGTACTATTACAAGTAATAGTCGAATCGAACGCCTATTGCGTAAAGTAAGACGCGGCCATACCACTTTATTTACTTGATCGCTTGCTGAACAGAATTGAATTCGCTTTAGCATCAAACTTATTACTTCACCTCCATTTACTCTACAATTTTACAGGTTTATTACATTATATAAATTATCTCGGGACGAGAGAGTAGTGAGTGTAGATGAAGCTTCTAGAATATTCTCGGCTAATTCGTCACTAGTATATTAAAACCACCTCCCCCAAGCCCCTCTCTATTAAAGTTATTAAAATAATA
>QGMK01000977.1:0-14679 GCA_007825345.1 Lachnellula suecica
TTAAAATAAAAAATCGATTTATTAGGGGCTATATTCTATTATATAATTCTTCGAACCACATTTATTTATTTGTTGTGGGGTTTTATTAGAACATTTAATATATTCCGCGTTTAAAGCATATAAAATATTTAAAGATCCGAGGGGGTGAGACCTACCGCTATACGGTACACTATATGAGTTCCGGTAACTTTTCCCGACACTCTTTTCCGAACAACTTGCAGCCCAAACAGTCGTCCGTCACAAGTGCGAGGATTATGTTCATTATGGTTGCTTGTCTGTTGTTCTAGATCAATCATCAGTCAATCCCCGCCAGCCTCAGGGGCATCCCTTTGAGGGTCTTTTTTGCCCCTACATTTGAAGAGATTGATCACCACTTGAAGCATTCAAGTGAACCTCCTTTGCCCATTCCTTTTTGCTCCTGACGTATCGTATCAAGACGTTATCTAATCTCTGTCGGCAGATCATGTCAATCTCCTTTCATGCTGGTCGAGATCAAGTGGAATGAGACGGTGTGTCTGGAATGCTTCGCGTTTGCTGGGAGTACCTTTACGTGATGAATGGCATATGTTTCGAAGTTTTCCCTTACGTTGTGGAACTTCTGGCGTAAACCTCCGAAATGGCGTCTCGCGTTTTGGTCCGGGAGATCAAAAATACATCTACTCGCCCGTTGCACTATTCTTTCAATCACTACTCTCTTGCATCTGGTCTTTGACCACCCACGTTCCTTGATACTTCGAAGCTTTCACTTTATCAACTATGTCTCCTTTCTTTTTGGCGAGCCTGAGTGCTATCTCCCTGCTCATCCTACGAACTGCATTCGCTGTAACGACATGTACACCAAAGTCCCCTGCTCCAGATAACATTGCTTGCAATATAACTGGGTATCAGAGTGATGCAAGTAGTTTTCAAACAGCCGCCTATGATGCGCAAGCTGTCACGCCAAATGGTTGCGCCGATGTCTGCGCCAATTTTCTTGGCTGTTCATCATTCTATATCGGCAACTATAACCATTTGGTTTCATATTGTTACGTTTTTTCTGCTACGTTTGAAGTCGCGGAGTATACAGTAAACGCTGCCGGTTTTATTCTATACGATCTGAGCTGCTTCGATTGTGAGGCATCGGACCCTGGGGTCCCTGCCATCAGTTCTTCGAGTTTTATCAGTTCGAGTTCCTGGCCCTCGATCTTGTCCTCGACCCCGACCTTGGCCTCGGCGGGAGGTTTTACAACCGATTCTAATCTCCCCGCAACGAGCTCAGCTGCCCCTATTGGAGTGACTGTCTGCACAGCCATTTCTCCTTCTCCAGATGATGATGTCTGTGGCCCAGGTATGTCAAGAATCTGCCCTTCATTTATGAATTATTTGGGAGGCGAGTCCCCCCTGGAGGATGTTTTCCGGAACTCGCGTCCTCCGTTCCTATGTACACACTATAAATTCCCGTACTAATTTTCTATATAAGTCTGTGGTGAGATTGGGTCTGTGACCATTCCTGATTATTTCCAAATATTTCTCTCAGATGCGGAATACCTGACTCCAGATGGCTGTGCCAGCGCCTGCTCTAGCTATTTGGGTTGTTTGTCATTTGGAATCACCGATATGGATAGTCAGCACAATTGTGCTCTTTTTTCTGCTACGCAAGAAAGCTCGGGGTTTCATGAAGAAGAAACTTATTACCAGGGATACGACCTTTTTGGCTGCTTCGAATGTGTAGTGGCGATCCCTGAGGTCCCTGCTATCAGTTCGAGCCTCTATTCTTCGACGGATGTGTCTACAACAATTGTCACCACTATTATTTCGAGTTTCTCGCACTCGACAGATATTTCCATACCAATCTCGCCCGCTATCAGTTCGGCTTTCTCGCCCTCGAGCTCCACGGGTGTTTCTATAACATATTCAACCCTCTCCGCGACGAGCTTTGCTGCACCTATTGCAACGCCTCAATGCACCCCGAAGTCTCCTTCTCCAGATGATACAGTTTGCGGTACAACTGGGGCTATAAACGATTTTAGCTATTATCAAATAGACCTTGAAAATGCGCAATACCTCACACCGGATGGGTGCGCCGGCGCGTGCTATAACCGTTCTGGTTGTTTGTCGTTTTTACTGGGCAATCCTGGTACTTTTCAATTTTGTGAGCTTCACGCTGCTACGCAAGAAGACTTGGGGTTTGTAGCAGGCGATACGTCTAATTACCGGGCATACGATCTCAGTTGTTTCGATTGCGGGGATCCGGTTTCTGTTCCCAGTCCATCACCGATTTCGACTCCCTCGCTTTCCACCGGTATTCCCCTGGCAAGTTCAATCATCTTTACACCAAGCAGCACAGGCTTAGCTGTACCCGTCGAAACGCCTCTTTGCACCCCAAAGTCCCCCTCTCCTATCGATACAACCTGCGGTACCACTGGGTTTCTAACCGACAATACTCATAACATAGTACCTGATCTCTTCGACGCACAGTATCTCACACCAGAGGGTTGTGTAAGCGCGTGCTATAATGCCCCTGGCTGTGTGTCATTTTCCCTCGGCGATGTTGTGCCTGGGTTTTTTTTCTGTCGGCTTTTTACTATTACACAAGAAAGCTTGGGATTCGAAGCAGACGACACTGCTTTCCCTTACTACAAGTCATATGATCTTCGCTGTTTCGATTGTCCGGTTCCCGCGCCCAGTTCCTCGGCATTCTCAGTTCCCAGTCTCACTTCCTCGAGTTCAGCAAACATACCCACAAAGCACTCGGCTATCCCTCCTCAGAGGGTCGCTTGTACGCCAAAAACTCCCGATCCTGTTAACACTGTCTGCGGCCCAGTTGGGTTTGACAACGGCAGTGCTTACCCGGCTCACTTTCTAGGCTCCATCTCGGGCCTCACTCTGGAGGATTGCGCCAATGCTTGTTACAATTTCGATGGTTGTCTCTCATTTGACTTCAACAGTTGGGCCCCCAGTCCAGGTGTACAGTGTTCCTTGCAATCTGGGAGTCATGAAGATTTTGCGTTTGTGGAAAACGAAACTGGCTACCCAGCGTACGACCTTAGTTGCTTCGATTGTGTGGCATTGGACCCGACTATAAGTTCCATGCTCTCTGCTGGGCCCGGTTCTTCAAGCTCCAGTTCGCAACACTCTACCACAAATTCGGTTGTGCCCGCGTCCTCAGATAACCTTCAATCTACGAGTTCATGCTCAACGGTAACCAGCTCTATATATGTCTACGCCCCGATTTCTACATCTGCACCCCATGACCCGACAAGCTATTCACCAGATTTTCAGTCCCCGAGTTTGTATATACCGGCACTCAGCTCCGCAAAAGCCTCAGCCTTGCCCTTCATATCTGCACTCAGCGTCCTGGCGAACAGTTCATCGAGTTCTATATCTCCGAGCTTGTATATACGGCCAGCCAGTTCGGCTGATATCGTACCCCCGATATCTGTATCAGTATCTTTTGACTTGACCAGTTTTGCTATAGATCGCCCGTCTCCCAGCTCATATGTGACGACAATCAGTTCCGCAGAAACCTCTATTGCACTTGATATTTCTACACCCGGCGACCCGGCAAACTCGATACCCAGTGATCCGACTAGTTTTTCTGTAGATCTTCAGTCTACGAGCTCGTATGTCTCGACAACCCCTTCGCCAATTTTTCATGGGAACACAACTAGTTTCCAACCTATCTCAACTGAAACAGGCAGATCAACAGCAGCAATTGACACGCAATCACCAGCAGACCCCGAGACAACCGTATCTGGAACGACATTCGCAACACCCACGGTAAATCCTCAATTATTTACCACATCAACAATCTACGAAACCACGCTTGAAACCATCACAAAGTGCCCAGCTAGCATCACTAATTGTCCAGTCGGTTCCGTTATGACGAAGACAATAGCTGTCTTAACCACCATTTGTCCAGTTACACAAACCGAGGAACTCACAACCTCTACAATCCACGCTACTGTGCTTGAGACTATCACAAAGTGCCCAGCCAGCGTAACAATTTGCCCAGTCGGGTCTGTCATCACCAAAACCATCGCCATTTCCACTATAGTTTGCCCTATCACGGAGCCTCAGCCCTTAAGAACAGCTGACACGCCGGCTCAAGCTACTAGAGAACCCGCTGCTATCACTGCTTCTGCAGAACCAGTGGCGCCCCAGATAAACGCAGGTGCGTCACCAACCGGAGAAGCAGCTGCAGGTCTACCTTTGTCTGCAGCGAACTCTGCCACACCCTCTGCTCTTTCCGTCCAAAATGCAACGAACTCTGCCTCTGGCAACTGGAATTCTTCTTCGGTTGCTGCCCAAGCCTTGAGTTCGAACAGCATACAGGCCACAACTTCAGCGCAAATCCCGATCAATGATGCTTCTTCGTTAGGTACCAGATGGACTGGTGCCGCACCTGTGGTTGGTCTTATTTTTATATTTATGAGATAAATACGCTGTCTTTGTATTCTGTATTCTTGGTGGGGGTTCTTTGGCCAAGACAACAAGTGTGGTTAAGGAGCATCCGAGAAATGTTTAGTTTTATATGTCGTCGGTGTTTAACTTGAGTAATGTATATACGACTGTATATAGCAGTCACTCCTGTTAGATGAGGGGTACTGTGGCGGAACATGTAATCTAAGAGATCCGTCAATGCCCTTGTCCTTCTACGAGTTCGGCAAATTCAGGGGTGGCCATGGAGAGCGCACACGTGACCAATGCGATAAATTATTACTGGCGTCAGGCTCCTCCCACGAGAGAACAAGCTCAGAGAATTCTCTCTAAAAACCTACTTTGGGTCTGTATTTTCGCGGTAATGTCTTACACGTTATCAAATAATAAATTTGCACAGATTGCATTATTAGCACCTGTGCAATTCAACCCTCAAATTTGGCTTCTTATAAAATTTCTCTGGGATTTGGAATCAAATAGTAACTAATGAAAGTAAAGCGTTCCCGAACGCGGAGACTAAGTTCCTTAGTATAGCCCTATCATTTTTACAAAACGAAGCTACACGTCCCTATTTCAGAAAAGCTGACATATCATTGGCCATGGATACGGTAGCCACGCCGGGCTGTGCCGCTGTGCAAGCGCCTGGTCTAATACCGTAGGAATTGGGTAAATCCGGACAGCGCTAGCATTTTAGTGTCGTAAATGAGTGGCCCAGAAGCCGCCCTGGAGCCGAAGTGGGGCACACCTCAAAACTGGACATACTCTATAACTCTTCTAAATTAGGAGCTAGCATAAAATTGTCGGTGAGCGATTTATTTGTTTTAAATATAAAAGTTAGAAATGATTTTTTTTTATTTTTTCCCTATTTTATTTGGTATTATTTTGCGTGGAAAAGGGTTTCACACTAAAATGCTAGCGCTGTCCGGATTTCAGCAGTTTATACGGTAATTGTTTGATGACATTTCGCGACAGGCACAGCAGCATCCTTCAAATGCGCTCAACCCCAAAACCTCCAACCTACCCCTCCTACGGCCTAAAAAAAGGATAATTCGGCCGCGGCACAGCAGCGAGCTTGGTTTGGGCGAACTAGAAGCCGTTTGAGCACTGGAAACCAGACCCGTCGGCTTCTGCATCGCCGCTAATATGGAAAGGGGTCGAGGATGAGGAATCATGGGGGTCTAGCCGCTGATTAGCATTGGGGGCTATCAACAATATCTCTTGTTCTGTATGTTGGTTGTCGGTTGTTGGTTGGTGTTCCATATATTTGATGGGGTAGTCCTGGTGGTCCTGATTTTTGCTCCAAAGCTTGTTTGTTTGTGACCGCATACTTTTATGGCCTTTTATTTGTGTATATTAGGGTAGAAGTTGCCAGTCATGTTGATCTCTTTTCATCGGTCATTAATGCTTAAATCGCTGCGCTTTGTTTTGCCCGCCAGCTTCTGTCTTGCGCTCTTATTCCTGAACCGAGCCTGGATTCTCAACGACCAAACTCTTTTCCAACAATCTTCAAAATCAAGCACGGTGCGGGTTACGTCGCCAGCTGCCACAATTCCAAAAAAGTTATGGTACAAGCTCGGCCCAAATGGCTTGAATAGCGAACTCCAGGGATATGTCAATACTTGTCTTAGCAAAAACCCCGAGTTCCACCACGAGTTCCTGACTGATCTCTCTGGCGATGCCTTTGTCAAAGAGCATTTCGCCTCTCGTCCCGACATCGTTGAAACCTTCCTGGCTCTCCGTATTCCTATTGTCAAAGCTGATATCTTGCGCTACCTTATCCTTTACGAGAAAGGCGGAACATGGAACGATCTGGACATTACTTGCGAAGACGTGCCGATCCGCGAATGGATACCTGCGCAGTATAAAGAGAGTACAGGTCTTTTAGTCGGGCTTGAGTTCGACGTGGATATATGGGTGCGGCAATTTGCTAGTTGGACAATCATGGCAAAGCCCAAGTCGCCTCATATCTTAATGGTCGTCGACGACTGCTTAGAGGCAGTGCGGGAAAAGACACGGGAGCATAATGTTGGAGTAGACGGGTTGCAAGTCAGTATGATTGGTGATATAGTGGACTTTTCTGGCCCGCGGAGACTCACTAGAGGTGTTCTGAAGAGTCTCAGCTTGATTCTCAATCAAAAAGTCGACAACGACAATATATCTGCGGTTTCGGAACCACGACTCATCGGCGACGTTTTGGTAATGCCCGATTATTCGTTTGCAAACTCAATGAACGAGCAGTTTGGCGATAGTGGAAAAGGCCAAAGACTTGTCACGCATCACTATGCGGGTTCATGGAAGAATGATCATGGCGGCCAGGAATTGAGCAACAGCGTGTCCCTGGTGCCGAGCTCGCCATGAGATACCACAGTAGACTGCTACTATGCAGCCTACATTATTGTTGCAGGAGACTGCTACCTCAGATCGATGTGCTAGACTCCAGGACATCTACCTTCAGCAGCTCACCCCTACCTCGCCGACGCAAACCGGCTTCCAGCATTGTTCGGAAGTATCGACTCGTTCCTAGGTGTGGAAACGATACGGCATCACTGTGTATGGTGTTGATTAGCTGAGGGTTTCTGAAGAAGAAGAAAAAGTGGATAGAGAGGAGATCCGCCCATGTTGGAGGGAAGTCACACGGTACCGAGAGGTGTACATAGGAAATAGCTAAACCTCACTGCAATCTCTAACATCGATTTGTGTTTCAAGGCCCTGGAGAAAAATAGTTATGGCTTTCATGTGACCAAGCAGGTTCTCCGTTAATATCTCTCTGAACGTGTCTTTCAAACATCATACTGAGCTCCGGATTGGTAAATGTCTCATAAGTTCTGAGAATTCCACAATAGTAAATAGTGCCTAGTGAATCGTTGTTCAAGAAACAGGAATCCTACTTCAACAATGTAGGTCTTTTCATTTGTGGGAATAAGAGAATCATTTCTCACGAAGATATGTGCAATGCCTCGTGCCAAACCTCCAGACCCCCAAAACGCTTGGCAAGTAGGCAGCCTACTCTCTCCTCCGACTCGGCCAGCCCAGCTTCACCACAAGCACTTGCTTTCCCTGTAGGCTTTGGACATCATCTATCCTGATAAGTCGGTATTTGCGTAGACAATTTCGCCAGTTCTCTTCTTGTTCATTTCGCATAGGGACCCTTGAAAAGCCACGGGCCGACATCCTCAATCATCTCTGCAGTCCTTTTCTTGTTCATCGCTACTGCTTCTGCGCCCGGGCTATCCATCAAGTCATGAGTAAACCCATGCATCACGTCCCGAACCAATAACCACTTGTAGGCCCCTTTCTCAAACTCGTAGTGCCCCTCCTCCCTCTCAGCTTTATCCAAAGAAGCCAAATCAAATATGTTCTGCCTTGCCTCCTCGCCCAACATATCGAACTCGGCCCCAACCATGCATATCCATTTGGGGAGATTGTCCCGGTGCGCATACTTGGTACTTATCAGCGGATCCCGCAAATCTTGCCCAGGCTTCACGTAGGCGTATGTCCATATAGGGCCCCAATCCTTCAGTGCGTCCATATCTTTCGAATGTCGGTATGCCCTTGTCTTCTGTTTATCTGCGGGCGTAATGGTCATATCCAAAACGGGATAGCAGGACACGATCCCCTTTATCTTGTCCTTCAGCCCCGACATCTGCGCCGCAGAGAACGCCAAATTCGCGCCGGCACTGAAGCCCCCAAGTACCACTCGAGACAGGTCTACAGGTAGTGTCTCGTCCTTCATAATCGCTTGTGTAATCGCGACCACATCGTTCGTCGGCTCTGGGAACTTGCTCTCGGGAGCCGTGCTGTATTCGAGGCTGACCACCAGCACGTTGAGCTTGTTGGCGAACGTACAGCAGAATTCGTCGTCGAATTGAGCATCGAGCAGAGTGTGGCCTCCGGCGTGCATGTCGATGTATAGAGGCAGGAGCTCACCCGGCTTATGGGATTTCGGGATGAAAATTCGATTTCGGAGGCGGGGTCGGCAGGGGTAGGCTTTTATGATCGACGGGTTGATCTCCTTTGGAGGGGGTCTGAAGGTTCGGACGATTTTGAATCCTAGAATTGTAACCAGCTTGAGTCCCCATAGCTTGGTGAAATAAAGTGTTCGCGTTGTAAGAGGGAGCGTTTCCACCAACATAGGGGACTCCTGCGAAGCCATTCCGAGATCAAGACACTTCTTATTTCGAGGCTTTGGCAAGAAAATGAAAAACGATGACAGACACCAAAGAAAGCGGCGGATGACATAGTGTTTGGAACGTCATGAGATTGGCTGAGGCAGTGGTGCGGCTCAATATTTCTTCCGCGACCAGGGGTACCCAGTTCATTGAATGGACCTTTGAGTTTGAGAACTTCAACTCATCTGCGTTGGATATGAATATGAATTACCTTTCTTCACTTGAAGGAGTTTTCTGAGACGTTACATATCACAACGCCATTAGTGTGTGAGTCGACGTTGGTCTCGCGCGGAGCGCGTTTCTTGGTCACCGGAGTTTTTCTCCATGTCATGTGGGAAATTCTTTCCTCCATATATTTTGCTTTACTACTTCTCTGAGATAATTCGCTAGCTTGAGATTATCCTCTCGCGGCAGAAAGTATATCCTTCCTTATTCTGAAGAGAAACAGGAGCTGAGAATGATGCTAAGATCCGTGAGCAGTTGGTAATTCACAAACATATGTAGCATTGCACGGCATGCATTTCTTCTTGGGACGCTAGGCGTATGGATTGAGTAATTCAGACCGGACTGTTCTGCAAAATATCCAGAGGTGGCAACTTGACAACTCAAGTGCTCTTTACTTAAAACTACGCAGTGCGGAGCTTTTGTCTCCAGCCTTGCCTTATCAACCACTTTCAACCGAGAAACTTCTTTCTGCAACTCTTTCTTCCGCAAATAAAAACAGCAACCGACAATGTCTCAAGAGAAGTGGGAGATTGACGGCCTGTTAAAATGGGCCAGATCCAACTATACCACCCTCTATTCAAGTGTGGAGATTTACCAAGATCCAGTCACTGGACTTTCCTTCAGAGCGGCCCAGGACATTCCACCGGGAACGAATTTTGTCAGCTGCTCATATCAGACAACACTTTCATATCTCAATGCAATCCATGCATCTTCGGATTTCCAGCGTCATGATTCTCAGCCCTTTCCCTCTGAGTTCATTGACGGCTTGACTCCGGACGACCCGAATATCATTGGACACTTCTTCCTCATGCAGCAATATCTACTGGGGCCGACATCATTTTGGTGGGAGTATATCAGACTACTTCCACAACCAGACCAGCCCGAAAGATTAGGCCTTCCGATCTGGTGGTCCGAAGCGGATCGAAGATTTCTGGATGGCACAAATGCCGAACCACCAATTCTGAAACGGCAGCAGTTGTGGAAGGCTGAGTGGAAGAAGGGAACTGCGATACTCAAAGAGCGATTCGACCAATGGGAAGACTACAGCTGCCTTCTCTACCGGTGGGCTGCAACCATCTTTGGAACCAGAAGCTTTCGGGCGTCTTTGACTATCCCCGAGGAAATATTTGTCAAATCTCAAATCACCGAGGAGAACAAAGGCATCATTCTTGATCACGTCCGAAAAGATCGGTTCTCTGTTCTCTTCCCCGTGTTGGACATCGGAAATCATAATGGGATCAACCAAGTCGTGTGGGCAAAGGATCCAGAAGCTGGAAGATTCGGCCTGTGTACTCGCGACGAGATCAAACAAGGTAGCCAGGTCTTCAACTATTATGGCGACAAATCTAACAGCGAGTTACTCGTCGGATACGGCTTCACACTTCCAAATTTGGACAACGATACCGTGAACCTAAAGCTGACCCCGCCTGACGAAGCAGTTCAGTTGCGCAGAAATCAGGAATCGCATGGGCCTGTTGATACATTTCAACCTGGAGAAGAGTTCATGTTCAAAGTCCGG
This sequence comes from Lachnellula suecica, assembly GCA_007825345.1. NCBI lineage: Eukaryota > Fungi > Ascomycota > Leotiomycetes > Helotiales > Lachnaceae > Lachnellula > Lachnellula suecica. The sequence continues at coordinate 10,333 of QGMK01000977.1, forward strand.
AGGCGGAAGCCAATCAAACAAAACGGGACTGATTTAGTGGAGCTTGATTTCTTTTCCGGTGGCCTTTTCGATACACTTGCTTGCATGGTGTGCAATAAGAGGGAGAGACTGTATATTCTGGGTCATCCCAATTACAGCCTGGAGAAAACAGACGATGCTTTTAGGGCGCCGTTGGCTCGAATCATCTTTTGTACACTGAAGATTGTATTCGACAAGTGCAGCTATGATGTGCAAAGGATTCGGGAGACTGGAATGGCATTAAGGTGCGTTTTCCAAGAAAGTTTACGATATACGCCGCTTACAATTTGAAGTCCAGCAAAGAACAGCAACCAAAAGATGGCTGTAGACTACAGGAACAGACAAATCGACGTCCTCCAAGGCGCTCTCACTCCAGTTTTGAAGCGGCTCCAGTCTGCTGCATCTTTCAATTCATTCTGCCGACATCCCCACTACAATACCCCACCAACATATACCGAAAACTACCTACGCCGGATGCATGGCAGCGTTGAACTTCTGTCTTTGGAATGTGCATTTGATTGGCTCCAGTACCATTACCCAGATATCCACGAACCGGTGGTAAAGATCATTTCTGATGACCAGGAGGAGCCACTGCCCCTGGACTGGTCCGTTTTAGTTGAGGATTGGGATCATACCTACTGGACAGTGTGGATATTTCTCGTCTGGATGATTTGGGCAAACGATGGAGATGACTTCCTGACGAGGCATCCTAATCTCAGTCCTTGGCTGATTCAGATGAATGCGTAAGCTCCTATCGGCCGCATCTCTCACATTACTTACTAATGATTCACTCACAGAGATCATCTCGCCGTAAAGTCGCATGGCCCATCAATATCTAAGTTCTACGCTGAGGTATCCGAGATCGATACTGTCAACCATACTGTTGAACAGATCAGCCTTCTTCCTCAGCTTGAAGGAGCTTGTAAGGAGCTCTTGGCTGTAGAACCAGGGCTTTCCTGGGAAGCGATGCGCGACTGGGCTAGCTATGTGGCACATGAAGAGACTGTTCTCATAGAACAAAAGATGCTGGCTGTGAGAAAGTGTAGAAGTGATATGCCGATGTCACATGATGTATCTTGGGCACTAGGTTTCAGCGGGAGCCTAAGAACTTCCATAGATTAATGAATCATCTGTTCGAGAGCCGGGGACGTAATTATAATCATTCTCAATCGCTTTGACTGGGGAAACAAGGGCTGACTTTAAAGTGCCCTTGGTTTGTTATGTGAGCTCTACCCCGCCTACTCAAGTGACTATACTTTAAATCTAGGAATATGAATTTGTCCTTAAACTCAATTGATTTAATGTTCATTGTGGATGGTGTTTCCTCTTTCCCAGCCTCCACTGTCTGGAACTCCCATAAATGGGAATATAATTCAATACTTGTAAACAATTGGAAGAGCCCGACCGACTAAGCGAGATCTCCACCAGAATAGGGGGACTGCCAGCGATTGCCAACTCATGAGCATCGATTTGTATTCAGACAGCCAAATGAAATATGGACCACACAAATAATTCTGCCTCTACTCCTTGTAAAGTGCAACCTTACATCCATTGGCGCTTTTGCACGACAACTTAAGATCACCTTTCCACGGTGCGCTATCCCTTGATTCCAACTTTCCAAAAACAGCAGAAATACGTGCAAGGACGTATGCGGCCTCAAAAAGTGCTTTGGACTGTCCTAGACAAGCTCTATTGCCACCACCAAATGCCATAAATTGCCACTGCTCTGGTCGGATAGTCTCCCAGCGGTCAGGTCTAAATTCTTCCACGTCGTCGCCAAATACAGAAGAGTCACGATGAAGAGCGAAATAGCTCATCACTACATGGCTTCCTTTCGGGACGTAAACATGGTCGCGCTGATCAAAGCCGCCTCCAACTGGTAGCGTTGTGTCGGTCAGCGCTACTCGGGCCAGCAGAGGGAAGATTGGGTATAGACGAAGTGCTACGCGAAATTTAAGGTCAGCGAGCAAAGATCATCGGGATTATTGGTACTTACTTTCCGATAAAATGTTTTGTAAGAGTTTGAAATTGAGTAATGACTCGTAGCCGAGGGGACATCCCGCTTGCAATACTTCCTCTCGCATTTGTCGCCAATACTGGGGATGTCTTGATAGGAGGAAAATGGTGTTGCCCAGCAGAGCAGGGGTAGTTTCCAGAGATGCCAGCATCGCCTGTAGAATCTGACTTCGGATAGACTCTCTGTCATCTGTCTGCGCAGCCAAATCGTTGATTAAGCTCTGCTTGGTGGGCACCTTCTTATTGTCCATAGCCGGCAATCCAGAACCTTTTTCCAAGGCATGCTCCACATAGTGATCAAGATACTTATGAACCACTTCGCAACTCTCGATGTATTTCGATTGCGGGGCCAGAGCCCAGAATCTGCCAAGCGCAATACGGAACATGGTCCGGAATTCTGCGGTATGGAAGGCTTCAATGAAGGTCTCGGAAGGGTAAGGAGCTCCGTCGTGTTCTTCGGAAGGATGAACACCCAATAGAAAGCTTAGTAAAGTACGCAGAAACTTCAAGACAAAATTCAGCGAGAACAGGTTAAAGTTGTGGACTTAATCTTACCATGTTATGGAAGTAAGGCTGCAAGTCAACAGTTTGACCTCCCTCCGGGACATCAAGGAATAACTTCTCGACCTCGGCCGAAAGAACGCTTGTATCTAGGATATTATGCTTTGAAAAGCTGGGTTTGAGTATTTTCCGAGAATGATGCCAGATATCTCCGTCTGTGGTGAGAAACCCCCGCCCACAGAAATCTTCCATACCGGGGAGTCTCAGAGGCTGTATACCCCATTCTTTTCCAGAATTCACGGCTTGGATGTTGTCTACGGCAATGGTGCAGATTGTAGAAATGTTGTTGAACGGACTGACATAGAATGTTTTCCCTAACTTCTTGTGGTATTGAAATAATGAAGGAATGTTCAAATGGATAGCCATCTGGAAGTCAAAGCCAAAGAAGGGGTCTTTCGACCAGAATCGAACTGCAGGCCGGCATCCTTGTTCACGTTGTACTCTTTCCAGACTCCAGGCTCGATAGACATAATGGGTGGACGCGACAGCTATTACAGTAGCGAATATAATGAGAGCGTAACCCATTTTGCAGACGATGAAGTTGATGAATTGATATTGGAGGCTTCATACTGCTGAAAGGTGCGGCAGCTGTAGGTTGGTTGGGTTGGATGTTGGAAAAGCACCAACTTAGGTAAGCATTGCCTCACCCTGGCCTACTCACATAATTGAGCTGAAGGTCTGGAAATATGGGATCATCTTTCTCGATTACACTAATGTTTTTGAAGTATAGTGTCATGTCTATCATGGCCTTCAAAAAACAAAAAGGTCAAGGCACGCAGCAAAATTTACGGACCTTGCTCCCCAAAAGCAAAGCTTGATCGAACTTGTATATTGCAGTTTGGAAAATGAGTGATTTTGTAGCGCAATCTTGAAATGTAAAGTAGACAAAACGATAGATTTTAGAACATGCCAGACACGCGTATCATTTGACTCAAGGATTCGAAAGCTAGCACGTTTTCCGACTCCCAAGCCACATTCATTCCTCCCCTCCAGAAGAGTCCCAACTGACAAAATAAATAAATCCAAGTATACTCAACAGTGCCAACGCCTTTGACTTCTGAAGCCCGTTTTCGCCAAAGAAATTTTCTTCACATGAAACCCTTTGACCAGAACTCCCAGTCCAAAATCCCCCTAGTACCAAGACTCCAATTTTCCAAACCCGCCCGACTACAGGCTGTAGTCTACAGTCTCATTGCCATGCTGTCTTCCAAAAACTCTCAAACTCCGTGGACCTGTCTTAGGTGCTGCCCCAAATGATCCTTCCTCTCAAATCCATTTCCACCCGATCTATTGCAGCGCGGGAATCGACAGGCGTGCGCTCTCACTCCAGAGTGCTTTCGTTGGTGACGAAGTAGGTCGTAGTATCATTTGTATGATTTTCTGCAGTTGTTGGCTCTGCAGTTGAAACGGGGAGGAGTTCTTGAAATTTGGGATGAGTAAAATCGACGAGGGCGGATTTGGGAGGAGCTTACTGTATAGGTATAGCCAAAGCTGGGATAGCGGCATGATCTGCGCTGCTTGGTGAACTTGAGATTGAATTGTCCTTGTGATGTTTACTTTTTTCTGTTAGTACATGTTATGGTAGTTCGAGGGTGGTGAAAATACTTTTCTGGGCCGCTCAAACTGGGGCCTATTGTTGGTCCGTCGAGATGGTGGAATCTATTTTAGGTTTAGCAAAGGTCAAGTATACGTCAATTGGAGAACAAACGGTTGAAGTTCAAGATTCTCAGTTCCTGCGGTAGAGAAGTGCAT